>KN042416.1:912550-944962 GCA_000739165.1 Podila verticillata NRRL 6337 | reverse complement strand
AGATCTACACTCTTTCCCTACACGACGCTCTTCCGATCTAACGCCTTTTTTTTCGTAGTGTTGAGAATGACGGGTATGCTCAAAGATCGAGTAGAAGCCGGAACAGAAGTCGGACACTAAAAGATCAAGGGGTTGCTGAGAACGAGTAAGATATTCAAAAAGATCAGGTGAAGCTGAAAAGATCAAGAGATCCTGAGAATTAGTCGGGTGCTGAGAAGGGACATCCTCAGAAAGCGTCGCATGATCGACCGATCCATATACCAGACCTTCCTTCAAGATGAAACAAACTGCGGTTATGAATCAGTGTCGCCATCATTGTACAAAAAGGTGTATGAGAAACCTTGCAGAATGAAGGACTCAACACCAGCGCCAATTGGTCAAAGCACAGCCAGAGAACCGGGATCGTTCTACTGTCCCATCGCACGTCCTCACTTGGCAGTGTACAGACATATAGCTAGTCCAAAGAGATGTTCATCCAACAATGGCATTGAAGGCTGATCGACGCTTTGAACATATGGCGCAAGACGTTCCCGCGACTTCATTATTATGGTAACAAGTTTATTAAACTCGCCTTCAAATTAAAAGCTTTCGTTGTTGCTCATAAGGCAAAGGATTATTGTCATCGTAGTCAATCCTGTTCAACCTCATTCCTTATATCGGCTGTATTGTTTTCTTTGATTGTAGCGGATGTCGCTTGGGACTCAGTCGTATCCTGCGTCTGGAGTGTCTTGGCTGTGTTGCGAAGCAAGGTGGAGCGATAGAAGAGTCCCAAAAGAACAAGCAGCAGGGTGGCTCTTGAGGCGCCTTTAGATCTGCGACAGACAGTTTCCGCAATGAGGCGGCCGTAGGGCGAGGCCGCGGTGTTCATGATTACGTATTGAAGGACAAGACTCATGACAAATGGATATTTGTGTGTGAAAGTATATATGTGAGAGGTATTCTATTATGATCAGCCGGGACTTGCGATAGGAGGACTTGTTAGAGTTGGGGACGAGAAACACAAAGAAGCTGCTTTTGATAAAGTCGCAATCAATCGTGAAGGAATGGACGTTTTTATGAAAGCACATGTCCTGTTAAAAGTTTACCAAAACATGCACCGAAGACCAACCGCAGAAGGAGTGACCCCATGTCCCAAAATTCGCATCATCACGATACTGCAATGGTATCACGGAGAGGCATTGATATTGTTTTCATGCGGATTTGAGGGTGTTATCATAACAATCTCAAGATAACAGCAAACTGCCTGACTCTCTTGGAAAGCCACAACGTAGTGCATTGTTGTAATCTCTCGCCCCATATATATAGAGCCTATCCCACCCATCTCTCCTTCCTTTTCTGTTCTTCACACACTCCAAACTCTCACACGCTTACACCTAGCAACAATCCCTCATGGAATTTTACACACAGAACAATGTTATCTTCTTGACAGGGGGCACGGGCTTTATAGGAAAGACCTTGCTCGAAAAGATCCTCCGTTCCCTCCCCCAGATTAAAAAGTATGGCCTCCAGTTTGTGTAGAGTTGCAGTTGAAAGTGCTTTAGAAAAATTTCCTTAATACTGAATACCCTCATCCCAACTTGCCCAGAATCTACTTGCTTCTCCGTGTGACTGGCGACGAGACGCTGCAAGGCCGTGTCGACCAAGAGATCTTTGGCAGCCGACTCTTTGACACCCTGAAGACGCAGTACAACAACGAAAACGAGTTCTACGACAAAGTAGTCAAGAAGGTCGTTCCTGTCCAGGGCGATATTTCCTTGGAGCGTCTTGGCATGTCAGAGAGAGATCTGGAAATGATCCAAAGGGATACCACTGTTCTGATCCACAGCGCCGCCTCGGTCAGCTTCATGGATCCTTTGAATGTCGCCCTCGAGGTATGGCACTTCATCCACACGTCACAATAAGGTGTAATTCGCTCCTTGGTGGATTAACGAATTGACTGATACTAAAAGAAGACTTTCGTTCCTTTATCACATCCATATCTGCAATGTCGTAGTTGAATACCCGAGGATCCCTTCGAACATTTGACGTTGCGCAGACGCTCCCACTCTTAAAGTCGCTTGTTCATATCTCGACTGCCTATGTGAACTCGCCTCTGGAGAGCCAACGCGTGCTCGAACAGATCTACCCTTTTCAGTATGGGAACCCCGAAGAGACATGGGCAAAGCTATCTTCTATGTCTTCCCAGCAACTGGATGACTACACACGCGAGGTCGTACTCAAGGTCCATCCCAATACATATACATTTTCAAAGTCACTGACTGAGCATCTAATCCAGACACGATTCCGGGATATGAACCTCCCTATGGTGATTGTCAGGCCCACGATAGTGGGTGTCGCAATCTCGGAACCGGTCGCTGGATGGACCGAGGGCACAAGTTCCTGCAATGGCTTAGCACTTGCGACTGCACTGGGTGTTGTTCAAGAATGGGAGGGTGACGAGGTATAGTTTTGATTTCACCAGGTTTGCATGATTTCTCAAGTTCATGCCGAGAGCCATTGTTGTTTCTCTCTGATGCGTTTATTTTTGTTCGTGTAACATTCTATAGAACAAGACACAAGATATCATTCCGGTCGACATGCTGTGCAAGTCCATCCTCATGTCGGCGCTCAAGGGCGACCGCGCCTTACCAGGCCCACCCGTCTTCCATGTTGGCACAAGTGGTCTATCCGGGCCAACAGTCCATCTCATGTGCAACATCGTCGAGCAATACTGGCAAGCCGTGCCTCCTCCTGCCCTACGTTTTTCCAGCGACATTAGAGTCAATCTGGTCCCTTCGACGCATTTCAAGGAACATTTCCAACAGCGGTTTAGCAAAGACATTGAAGCGATGTACAGTACAGATCATGCAAAGGCCAAGCGTGCGCAAAAGAAACTGGCAAGGATATATATGATTGCGACATACTTCAAGCATTTCCAAGTGCGCGAGTGGTTTTTTGATGCATCGAATGCCATGGCATTGGATGAGATCGCGCCATTGGAGCTGCGAGCGAGGTTGAGTACACTGATTGATTGGACCGAGTATGGCCATACTTACAATCTGGGTGTGCATGAGTTCATATTGAACGAATCGGTGGACCGCTCGTTGAGGATTAATTACAAATTCACGCCAAGGACTCTGCCGTTTGTCCCGACCCAGCAAGTGGCGTCGACTGCATCAAACAGAACTGATGAGCGCAATGATAGAGATGCAAGCTCCCAGATACCTGCAAAACTTTGATTGATCTAGAGAGACAGTCGTTCAAACTTCCCATTACTCCATTAAATTCTCTTGTCTTAAGCACTCTTAAGTATTGCGCCTTTCACATATTACACCATCTTTTCGTTGGAACATTTCCGCAAGCATCCTCTCAGCTTTTTCATCCTACATTAAGACATGAACACTGCTTCCCCTCTCGGATCCAACCTGGACGAGATGGCACCAGGTTGGCTCTTTTGGAGACAGAGGTTTAATACCCTCCGTTCTCTTCATCAACAGTTCACTGGGTCATTGGACCCATCCCAACGACTGACAAACGAAACATGGGTGCATCAGATCATTGAGGAAGGGTTTCGCATTACTTTCCTCCCCCAACTGCCATTGTCGACCCGCAACTCAACAGCGTATCCATTGTCCAAGGAAGCTCAGAAGCTACGGAAGACGAAGTTCACAATCTTCTGTTCAAGCGGGCCATTGAGGAAGTAGACCCGCTATCCTCAAACATCGTTCTCCCTTGTTCACCATTCCGAAAAAGAACGAGCAACTTCGAACCATTCTCAGTCTTCGCAAGGTAAACCCTTCATTCCTCATCACCATTTCAAAATTGAAACATTGCTACAAGTCTATCGTATCGTTCGCTTCCTGGACTGGATGGCTTTATGGACCTAAACGACGCATTCCTGCACATTCTGGCCCACCAGGCCTCACGGCGGTACCCTCAGTTCGACTGAAACGACCACAGGTACCAGTTTCGGGTCCTCCCTTTTGGGCTGTCCTTGTCCTCCCTGGTCTTCACAAAAACTCTCCGTCCATTCCTTTGTTGAGCACCCACAGGGCAATCGTCTGTCAGCCTACGTCGACGATTTGATTATCATGATGTGTGGGTATAGTAGCTCCTCTAGCCGGTATGAGTGGGTGAATCCAAACTTGCTCGGGTTCTGGCGTGATCCTGAGAAGACCATAAAAACGTTCGTTGACGTCAAAACTTCATTCATGCCGGTGACGCGCCATTACGTCAAATGTCGTCCTGGGCGAAGCAGATGGCTCAGGAGGTGATCAAGGTATGGGTGCAGTATACACTTTCACTCTATCCTCGGTATGTCCCAAAGTCGCTCAAGAACTGGTTGAGTCAGAACATTCACACAGTTTTGTATTGCAGATTGCGTTCCGAGCCATGGCGCAAGTATTCTTTATTCGTTTTTTGTTGTGGATCTCGTGCGCGTTTGATTTGAAACGAACTCAGGAAAGTCAATGACAACGCTTTGGAGGCCACTGAAGATCTTGAAGATCTAGTCAATCACAAGTGATAGACCACTCTATTGCTCGACTACAGTGTTCAGGTATGCGCGAGCATTGTATATCGTACCTGTATTCAACGTGGGTCACCAAGCCTGAGATTGTGTCTACTTATGGCCGGGAAAGGAACCGTGCGATTGATGCACGAATGTCTACGCATGGCATCAACACCTGCTGGCAGAACCACCTTATCCAGGCAGAAAATCACTGCACGCCATTGACGGCTGTTTTTCTGAGGCGGCTGCAAAAGAGGGAACATGATGCCACCAACAAACGCTGATTTCCTCCCCTGTGGGGGGGAAGAGGTCACGCGATCTGTGGCGATGAGCACGGCAAAGGCGTGAAATGCAAAGCATGGTGTTTATTTCAACTGATCCTACCTCCGGGGATCTGTAACTCCCGCTACTCAACTGGTCCTTCGTTTTAGTGCAACTTCTTGGCCTTCTCCTCGGCAGCCTTGGCCTGCTTGACGAGCTTAGTGTTCTTTCTGTAAAAGTTGAGGAAGAGTCCCAACATGGTCCACATGTAGACCCACATCAACACCGCGAGGAAGAAGGGGCCGGGACGACCGAGGACCTTTATCGAGTACATGTTCCAGGAGGACTGGATCATCACCATGCAGAATTGAATCATCTGCGAACGAGTGATGTAGAACTTGATGAATGAGACCTGCTTGAAACCAAGGGCGGACAAGAAGTAGTAGCCGTACATGATGACGTGAATGAATGAGTTCACCGCGGAAGAGAAGTAGGCTAAGTAAATGGATCGCATGACGAAGAAGATTGTCAAGAAGGAAAAGATTTTCTTGTCGTTAAATGACAGAGGATCTTTCATGGGAAAACGCCTCCGAGTATGCCTGATCTCTTGATATGAAAATTATAATCCACGAGGACGAACCTTCACCGTTGGGAGAAATTAAGGTGCACACCCACGTGACGGTTAAGATGGAGCAGTGGTGGTAGACGTGCAAGAATGAGATCTGGCGGTTGTTCTTCTTGAGGACCATGATCATCGTATCGACAAACTCCATGATCTTGGAGAAGTAGAACAGCCAGATCATCTTGGCCATCTATGAAGCACGTTGTCAACGAAACCGAGCGAATGTGGTCAGTAACACAGCTGGGATTCGGAGTAGCCGTTTTCATGTGGACGTGGATGAACCCTTGCAGAAAAGACGAAGTGCGTATCGATTCCCTGTCTAACTTGATCCATTTTCCGCCTTCTGGATCAGTACCTCTCTCAAGTCCTTCTCTATCAGCTGTTTTCCTGTTGTTGTTTCTGTTTCCACTCTCCCACTCTTATTCACGCACGGGTAATCGAAGGATGGGATGTGAACGGGTGCACAAAATTTTCTATCAGAGGTATCTACATCGCACTGGACACACTCTATTATTGTTGTATGTTCGTGGAGCGAAATCGCAACTCTACTTCACATGTGGTTTCTTGTTGTGGTGTTGGTGTTGGTGTTGGCAATGGCTGGTTGGCTGGACATAGCGCCGCCATGGCGCTTGCAAAAAAATAACGTTCTTCCGCGTGCGGACCTCGCTGCTTTCGTTTCCAGTTTGCTTTTGTTGTTTATTCAGTCTCCTTTGTTTTGCTGGGATGTGGACTGTTGCCGTATTATGGCCAGATCAATTGATCAAGCAATAAATGAAGAAAACTCGAGGATCAGCTTCCTGTTTCCTTGTTGTTTTCCTCAGAGATCGCCACAGTCATTTTTTCGTTCTGCTTCTTTGTTGACAGTCGAGCACATTGCTCTAAACATATCAAAAATCGCGAACTCCCTCCCATTTGTCACCTTATCCAAGTCTCGGCCCTTTTTGTTAATCTCCTCCCCACGAAAATCCGCCAAAAAAAGTAACCAACTCAAATAGAGCCATCACATAAGAAAAATACATACCGGCAATCCCTTGACCGAGTGATCGATCATGTTCCCATAGAGACCGTAGTTGGCCTGGTAGGCCTGGTAGAGGATGCCTCCGCACATGTAGGCGCTGATCAAGACCAGGACAAAATTGTGGATCAACGAAAAGGTCTTGATCTCGAACCGCTCAAAGTTCTTCATGATCTGCACACCCAGAAAGACGGCGACGAGGTAGGCGGACGCGATCAACAGGACGTGGAAGGGGTTCATCAATGGGAGCTCACGGGCCAAGGGAGACTCGAATGTCACGAGGAAGTCCCGGACGTGGTGAACCGCAGTGGGGGCAACGTTCTCCAGCTGCGAAACGATGGCGTTCTCGAGGGGATCGACATAGGGTGCAGCATGGACGCCGACGGTCCTGGCAAAATCGATGAAGAAGTCCTGGGGCGACGTGAGGAGGAGGAAGAGCTGCTTCATTGTGCGAGGGGATGGGGTGAGAGTGGGAAGGGAATGAGAGAGAGGAATGAAAGAGAGGAACGAGAAGAAGCTGAAGAAGAGGAGAGGAGAGGAGGAGGAAAAGTGTGGTCGCAATAAGTAAAGATGCTGGACAGTCGATAGAACACCGTCCAGAAAGTGGCCCTGAAACGCGAACTGAGAGTATGAGAAAATGCGTGTATTTATTGTTTGACACGATCAATTGAAGAAAAAGTAAACAAAGCGTATTTGCCGTTCACTTACCTCTGAAAAATGGCGTTGCTAACTTCAATTGTTCACTTTCTTTAGGTTGATGTAACAATCATTACTGAACCAGGGGAATGAAAGAGAGAGGAAGGAGGACGGGTAAAACGAAAGTAAAAGCCAGCGAGAAGGGAGCGTGAGGTGAAAGGGAAATATGCAGGAATGCTCAACTGATGTTACAAGATAAGGGAAATGTCCGAGGGGATGTTGGAAAGATCAAGGAGTGCCGAAAAAGGTAGGACGTAGCGATGCGGGTGGAGAAAGGGGTGGATTCAGAAGAAAAGATATCAAGGGGATGCTGAGAAAGAGGCACCCCCTTCTTTTGTGACCGAAATGTTCATTGCCTTGCGAATCCTGCTCACGACTACGTAAACATGCGGCGAGACCAGTTCTTTTCATTATTGGTAGACATATAGGATGAATAGATTACAGGCGACTACTATTAGTGCCAAGCCTATTCTCTGAGTTCTCTCAGCTTCGTGTAGGCTTTTTTGATCCGTCGATGTCAGGTCTTCTTATCTTACCGAAATACGCACTGAAGTAGAATTCAACAAGCGTTGGAATGTTCACCGACTAATACGTACACTGAGAATACAAAGGGACTATGTCAGAAAAAATCAAGGGGTAACACAGGAACAAAGATGAGGCATTTGGACCAACGGCTTGTTGCGCTTTTGCATGCATGTTGCATGCACCAGGGGAGAGAGATACAAAGAGAAGGCAAGCGAGGTTTGCATGAACCAGGGCGCGAGATGCAAGAGAAAAAGCAAGCGGGAACAAAAAAAATGCTAACAAACATGTGATCAAACACACGAACAATTGCTAACGGAAATAGCACTTTCCCCATAGCCTCACCTCTACTATGTTGTGTGAGTTCCTTCTCACGTTTCGCGCCCTCACTTGTTTCCTTATCTCCGCTCTCCTTTTCCTCTTCTTTGCCCTGCGGTGTCCTCAGTAACGTATAACATGGATGGTATCTAATACTCGTTATTCCAAATTAAATGGAATAAAGAATAAAAAAAAGGGGGGTTTCTCTTCTTTCATTGTGATCAGCCAGTAAAATGTTTCCAAACGTTTTCTATACCACTCACATTATACGTCGCCGAGGACAGCTCTGGCCACACGCAGAAACTGTATTTTCAGAATAAAGTTCAACGATGATTGGGCTCCAAGAAACACTTGAAACACCATACATTTTCCACAAGCGTGATCAACAGTCCAACGCTCAACGCTTACCGAAATATGCTTCGGTATGTTAAGAGCTGACAAAAATCAACGTCGCTATGAACGCTTGGCTACCGCAAGCAAGGTGTTCCTTGATGTTGTCCCTTGATGCTGCCCTTTGGTCTTGTCCCTTGTGTTGTCCATGGGTGTTACCTTTTGGCGTTCTCCCTTGGTCATTTCACTTCTTGATCTTTTCATACATGTACTTTCATCCCTCCACGATTTTTTTAATCTTTTGATTTTCCAATCCCTTGCTCTTTTCCTTTCACTCCATTCCTAGCATACAAAGCAAAAGAAGAAGCGAGTGGAACAGCAAAATTTTCTTTTCTCAAAGTACTGCTGTTGCTCGAATAACTTATCCATCGTTCTATCGTCATCAGTAACAAACGAAACGCCGGAAAATAGAAGTAACGCATGCCAAACTAGGATCATTTCCTAAAAATTGTCGCCAAAGAGACCGTGTCTATCCAAGTTCATGTACATGCGCATACCCATTCAGACAGTTCCTACTTTGCGATATTTTATCTTACTTTTTGCTTTTTCAATGCTTTACCCCTTTCTTTCTTCTTCGCCTTCTCCTTCCTTTTTCACTTTCTCTCTTTCTCTTTCTCTTTCTCTTTTGCTTTCGCTTTCGCTTTCACATTCTCATTCACATTCTCATTCACTTTCTTCTTCACTTTCACTCTTTCCTTGTATCTTTTTGTTCAATCCAAAACCTTGGCTTTAGGCAATTTTCCGAAATGGCCACTCCGCTTCCTCCTTCCTACACCATCCCACTCACCAGTACCGAGACGCGCCGACCACGTCAGATTCTCTTCCAAAACAAACCCCAGCCGCTGTTTGACGAAAAGGTCACGCTCACCAACTGGTACAAGTTTGTGGACTGGGACCGAGCCCCAAGTCTGATCATTGGTCATTCGTTGCTCGTTTATGGGTTGCTGACAGTTGAGATGCAAAAAAAGACCATGCTCTGGACTTTTTTTTGTTTTGTCATTATCAGCCTTGGAGTCACGGCTGGTTACCATCGGCTTTGGTCCCATCGATCTTATACGGCCATACCGGCTATGGAACTGACCCTGGCTATCCTCGGTGGTGCCTCTTTTCAAGGATCCATCCTGTGGTGGTGTGAACATCATCGAGCTCATCATCGTTGGACCGATACTGACAAGGATCCCTACAGTGCTCATCGAGGGCTCTTCTACTCCCATATCGGCTGGGCGCTTGTCAAGAGACCAAAAGGGAGTATTGGTCCGGCTGACGTTCAAGATTTGACCTCCAACAGACTGGTCATGTGGCAACACAAATATTACTTACCCTTGAGCGTCCTCGTCGGTTTTGTTTTCCCAATCGCAGTCGCCGGGTTTGGATGGGGAGATTGGCCAGGGGCATTCTTTTTCGCCGGGTTGTTACGGATGGTGGCTGATATCCAGGCCGCGTTTTGTGTCAATTCAGTGGCTCATTGGCTTGGAGATGCACCTTATGATGACAAACTTTCTCCAAGAGATAGTTTCTTGACAGCTTTGGTGACCGCAGGTGAAGGGTACCATAATTTCCATCATCAGTTCCCATCGGATTATCGAAATGGTGTCAAGTTTTGGCAGTATGATCCTTCGAAATGGTTGATTGCTTCGGCAGAGTATTTCGGATTCGCAAGTCATCTCAAGAGGTTTCCAGAGAACGAGATTCGAAAGGCAGAGTTGCAAATGATTGAACAACGGGTTTTGGAAAAGAAGAAGAAACTGGTCTGGGGTACACCGATTACCGAACTGCCCGTGATGAGTTTTCAAGACTTTGAGGATGCTTGCAAGAACAATGCCAAGAAGTGGATTTTATTGGAAGGAGTTGTATATACCGTTGAGAACTTTGAACATCCGGGTGGCGAACGGTTTATGAAGATGGCGGTTGGTAAGGATATGACGACGGCTTTCAACGGAGGGATCTATGATCATAGCAATGCTGCTCGGAACTTGTTGAGCTTGAAGCGGGTGGCCGTGGTCGAGTTTGGTGGAGAAGTTGAGGCCATGAAGAAGAACCCGTCGGTGCCAGTCTATGGTGGCCATTGCAAAGATGAATAAAAACGAATATTAAAGCCGTTGGTTGTTTACTCACTTCCATTTTTTTCTCGCTCTCTTTGTTCGCTTCCAAGGAAAAAGCAAAAGTGTGGTGCTTGGCTTCCATCTTTCTCCCCTTCTTCCCACCTAACCAACAAATATCCAGAGCATAGGGAACACTTGGGCGGGTTCGCTTCAATACATTTGGTCTGCTCTCCACCTGTGGCCTTCCTCCCCCCACCCACCTTGTGGGATCCTCGCTCACCTTGGTCGCACTGTCATTCTTCCTTTTCAACCCAACAAGGATGAGGGTCATTAAGCAAAAAACCACAGGTGAAAACGGGGGGTTTTGTTGACCAGTCTTCAATGTGGATACTGTGAGTGTCGTTTTTTTTTAGATGAGACCTTGTTTGCTCAACGTGACCATATACCATGCTTTTCCACCCATGCGCCATTTTCTTTCATCTATAGAGAGTTCATTTCTTATCCAAGCGACTTGCGCGCGAAATTGTTCTCCACTCCGAGATGAGCGAGATTCACGCTCGAATGATCTTGCGTCGAATGCAACAGGAAGGTGGCAAGGAAGATCCCACAGAAGAAGGCAAGCGCGACGAGCAACGCTCCATCCTGGCCGTTCAAAAATCATGTAGCACAGCTTCTCCCCTTCCAACTCCACGACTCCCTCTACAATTTCAGCTCCTTCACACTCGAGTCCATCCGTAGGATTGATACATTCGGCTGGCGCAAGATGACTGAGATGGAAAAGTACGCTATCTTTGCCTACTGACACGGTATAGGGTCCGACATGGGCTTGACATTTGTGCCAGACACACTCAAAGCCCTTGCACTCTGGCCCGAGGACTAGGAAGCTCGCCATTATGACCAATATTGCCGCGCGGGTCAAGTTATCAGTAATACCTTGATAAAGGACATTGTCCGCTCTTTCCTTTTGCCATCTTGGATGCAAACTTTTGTTGCACAAGCTGTCCATGGCATGATGTCGCACCGAAACCAGGAGGCCAACGGGTAGGCTGTTTGCTTGTTCAACTCTTTCCCTACTATTTCCTTGCGTGCCTGACTCTGGGTCCATGCTACATGGACACGGGATGCGGTGCGTCCTCGAGTGCTTGCATTGATGAAGTCTAGTCTTTCGATCGATAGCAAGACGGGAAAGTGTATGCCAAGAGACGAATTTCTGAGAAATTGGGATGCTTGAGAATGAGATGGCAAAGACGATTTATTTGGGGGTGTGCTTTGTGGCGCTTGTGGTGATTGGAATGTCATCAACCTGATAAACAATATGTGCAAAAGTTTAGCCTCCCACTTGTTGGAACCATCATAAAACCGAAGACCTTTAGAGACTTGGCGAGTAGGAAAGTTGGATCGTTAAAGCCAGATTTGTTTAGTATGTCTGTGTTGCACTCCAATAATCACTAGAGAGTGGCGTCTAAAACAATGCCGAATGAGACTACAGGCACCGTGCCGTCATATCGTCCTCGAATTTCCATTTCGGTCCCGAAGATATGGTGTCAAGTTGTACCATGTTTGAGAAAGAGCTTGGCTATTAAGCCCAGAGAGAGTAACTGCAACCATCCATGACGGATCATCCTTGGATTCAATCGCATAGTCGAGGCACCCGCTCCCTCGTCAACCTGATATTGATTTGTTAGGGGTCAAGGAAGCTGCCACCTCTTCCACCTGAAATTTCGCTTCAGGCTTCAGAGGGGCTGGGCGATTATCTCGCCCTCACCAAGGAAGCTCCATTCGCTTTCACTCACTATCCATATATGGATAGTGGCCTTGCCCCTTTTTCACTCACAACCCGACCAGACGCTGCAAGGACGAGTGAAAAAGGAGCTTCCTTGGTGAGGGCGAGATAATCGCCCAGCCCCTCTGAAGCCTGAAGTGAAATTTCAGGTGGAAGAGGTGGCTGGGTATCACAGCTTCGGGGTCAAGGTCAACTCGGTGAATAGACCGACAGCGTGGATGAGGAACACAGTAACGTACAAAGACATGCCCAACTGCACAGCCTTGGTAGTGGATCTCAATGTAGCGAGTAAGTCACCCACAGCTCGGATGTGGTCAGTTGAAGTCAGGTGAAGTCTGGGGGGGGGGGGGGGTAGGCAGATCCTGCGCTTTCAAGGTTGTTGGGATAACCGTAAATCCTGTCGGTCTCATCCATAGTGAACTTCGAAAAGGACGTGAGTGGCCCTCCAGACGGACAGGGATATGTTTTTCGCTGCTGCGAAGCATGATCCCGAGATGGGTACGCAGTTAATCGTCGGGCTCCAAGTACAAAAGACTGTCGGAACTATTGATAACAACCGTTCGTAGTCCGTCGTTTAGAGATGGGTGTTTGGCGTATATCTCGTTTCGATGTTCATCCAGAGTGGCTGTTGCTGTGTCAGTAGTCCATTGCAGAGTAGCTGTTGATGCGGCCATCCACTCCAGAGTAGCGTTGTTCCTGTATCTGACGCCTTTGACGGTGACAGTGAACTCTACAAGGGTAGGAAGTTACGCAGCTATAAGGAATAGATAAAAAATGTTAGTTATTTATAACCCATTGCTACTAATGAACGTGCTTGGCAATAACTATGTACCTGGTGCAGGTCGCCGCACAATGATATGAATCGTTTCTTCTGGGAGGTCCACATCCAAGACTTTGGAAAGCTTGGTGGTTGGCTTGAGTTTCTTTTCCTGGTCAGTAAGGTTGTAGAGCAGGATGGGGATTTCGTCATAATCGTCGTCGTTGGCAATTGAAACGCTCCAGAACGTGAGTTTGTCCGCGGCAATGTCATCAAACTCAGGTGACTTTTCGGCCATGATGAGTTTCCTGAGGTCGTCTACCTCATCTGTCGATGGAATCTTGACAAAGAAGGCATGCGAGGGAGATTCTCCATCATCAAGACAATAGAGCTTTAGCATTCTGACCATGGTGGGAAGCATGAACAAGAGTCATAGTGGAAGTGGAAGTGGAAGTGGAGGTGGAAATGGAAGTGGAGGTGGAAATGGGAGATTGATATGAGTGGATTAAGGAGCGAGAAGTGTGGAAAGAGAAGCATGAGGTATCGATGTCTTATTTGTCGTAGTGTTGGGCATAGATTGTCTAGGACTACAAACCCTTAATGTTTTGACCGGGTTAAAAATAAAATATTCGGTTAACCATCTCCTCAGTTAACCACAAACCGCGATCCACCGGTGGGCGTTTCAAACCTTTAAGTGGGTCTCCTAACCGTTGCATATCGTTCTCCAAATCCTGTGCGCCTCATCTTGTAACAAGTTCTTCTGGTTCGAATAGGCTTGTTGGATGACGGGAAAGCAGTTGGCTATCACATCAAAACGACGTGTGCCTGTTGTCAGGGAGGCTAGGACTGATTGGTGTAGAATAGCAGGGTGGTAGCCCTTCCTGCCAATGAAAGGGTACCAGTCAAAGAGACCCATGATGTTGGTGGAGTGGAGGAAAGGAAAGCGTTGGAGTCGTCAATGTGCGGCCTAGCGTTTCTCAAGAATATTCGACTTTCGGCATTCGATTCGATTCGATTCGACTTTTTCGATTTCGAATGGCGGCCCCATTCGATTCGATTCAATTTTTCGAATACGAATAGTGCTCCCATTCGAAAGCACTCGATATTCGATGCGATTGGACAGTTGAGAAACGCTAGTGCGGCTGTACTTACTTGGTACTCTTCATTAGGAAAAACGTTATTGCCAATCACAGAATATATATTCTTCGCTCAAAAAGGGTTAATGTTTTCTCCTCCAGCCAATAGGATTATGGCGTCCATTGTGTGCACCACGAGCGCCCATTCGCCTCTAGTCCACTCATCCCCCGCCGTTGCCACTCCATCTTCATCGTGCTTCCACAACTCCCACGCCCTTGGTCGCATTACAAACGTTGTCAACATCACACGACCGTTTCATCATACATCACTCGTTTGCCATCACTACTCGCTTTCATTTTCACCCTTTTCATCATCGCGCACCGTTGCCACAGCTCACACGCCTTATTCATCAGCCCTTGCCATCAACGTCCCTACGCTCTTCTCTACATCGCTTTTCACGTTCGCAATTAAGAAGTGTTGGAATTAACTGGTAATAACTTTCGTCACTTCCTTTGTTTGAGGTAGCATTGCATCATCCGAGCCGGCTGCATTTGGAATCATGAAGAGGTTATACTCCCCATGTTCTTCCCAAACACAATGGTATGCCCGCCAGACGACTCGTCAGTTGGGGGGTGGATTACCTCAAAGCGTTGAACGACTCTTATACTCAGTCAGCGCCTGCCATAAACAGTATCCTCGATGGATAATGGAGAGTCCGAGCCTTTCTTAACAGTTCGGTATACCCACCACACGATTTGTAGATATATGAGTCTGCTACCTGTCATCTGAAAAACGATGAAGGGTGTCGGGTGGGAGGTGGATTCCTCTTTATACGTTGGACGATTAGCAATCGGTCAGCGTCTGCTTGGGCAGTGCTTGTCTCATTCCTCATTCAAATCCGTGTTTGTATCGATGAGGATGAGAGTCGTGTGATTGAGCAAGCGAATTCTGGTGGCTGTTTTTGCGGGGTACTGTATCCACCGGCGGGATGACTTTCAACTCAGCGGCCCATCGATCGATAGTACTTTGTATCTTTAGAATACGTACAACCAAAGCGAGTACCTGGTACCATGGCATGAGTACATGTATTATAGAGGACAGTCACCCGGTCCCACGCCCAGTCCCCATATTTGTTTACCCATTCGTAAAAACCCGGATGTCTCCTTTTTGCCATCCATCCTTACCATTCCCTCCTTTCACCATCCATCCTCACCAATCCCGCCTTTTCACCATCCTCAGTTCATGTCGACAGGTATTCGCACCATGATGACCAGGATTAGCACCAAGTGGGCTGGAATCCGCTACAAGGTACGCCTCCATGCCATCGAGCGTCGAGCCAGACTTCGATTGCTGCAAGGAAAGAGGAAAGACTATTGACCTCTCCCTTTGCGGTCATATCACGAATGACAGTTTAGAAAGCCCTTGGCTGAGTTCTTGGGAACCACCGTCATGATCGCCTTCGGTTGCGGAGCTGTTGCCCAGAAGGTCTTCTCTGACGACAACACGTGGTTCACAGTGAGCCTTGCTTGGGGTCTCGGAGTGATCGCTGCCATCTACGTTGCCGGCGGTGTCTCGGTAAGTTACCCTTCGTTTACGAAGATCATCGGCGCAACGCAATTCCTATCGTGAGATGTGGAAGAAGCGAAAGCAAAACAAAAAATTCTGCAGAAAAAGGGGGGGTGAGATTGTTACCGACCATCTGACGATCTTCGTTCCTGTTTCGGTAAATAGGGTGCCCACTTCAACCCTGCTATCACCTTAACCATGGCAATCTTCCGCGAATTCCCCTGGGCCGATGTCCCAATCTACTGGGTTGCTCAGCTTGCTGGTGCCTTTGTCGGTGCTCTCATTGTCTATGTCGGCAACTGCTCTGCTCTCCAGGCTGCCGATCGTGCCACGACCATGGGCATCTTCTTCACCGGGCTTCAGACCGCGGAGGTGACCACCGCGGACGGCTTCATTTTCGAGGTCATCGCTACGGCACTTCTCTTAATTGTCATTCTCGCCACCTCAGATAAGGGCAACAACCCTGCTGGCAGTCTTCAGCCTCTTATCGTCGGTCTCTCCATAACCCTCATTGGCACCTCGTACGGCTACCAGACGGGCTATGCCCTCAACCCTGCTCGTGACCTGGGTCCTCGTTTCTTCACTGCTCTCTCCGGATGGGGCTTTGGCGTCTTCTCTCGCCAGAACTGGTACTTCTGGGTCCCAATCATCGGTCCTTTCCTCGGGGCTATTGCTGGTGCTTGCATCTACGACTTCTTCATTCACTCCAGCGTTCGTAGCCCCCACACCTCCGAGCACGAGCACGAGCATCCATGTTAAGACGAGAAGATCGGACGATGTATGTATTGAAAAAAAATCCACCCAGCCGACTTACCCGTAACCCCCTCCGGTTGGGATTTAACTGTTTGTCCAGAAAGACCAGCATCGTCCTCGAAAAAATCCACTCCGCCGAATCCTTACCAGCGTCAATGGATAGTTGACGCCGACCACCATGTTCATGAATCTCCTTGGTTACAGGAGACCATACAGAGAAATGAGCAACGGGAACGCGTCACACTCCAAAAGGTCCTCGAAAGGGGAAGTAGAAGGAGCTGGAAAATCTAATAAGATCGGGGGTTGCACACACATATATAATATATAAAGATAACGGCTGTGATACATGCCTTTTTAGCCTAAAGAAAGCGCCGTCAATGATGGCAACCAGAGGAAAAAATGTTATAAAAAGAGGAGAAAGGATACTTGGCGAGCTCCTGAATGGGAGATAGATCGAGACAGGTATCAAAACATAAAGAGAAGCATCGGCTGAAGGCACTAGCCAAGCTAAATCAATCAAACCGAAAAGGTTATTTTTTCTCTCTTGAAAACAGACGGAAATCAACGTTTTCCAGGGTGTTTTTCAACCATGTTTCATCCTTCATACCTGTAACAGGACTCGGTAACCTAGTTTAAATCTGCGGGGAAACTGTTGTGAACCAGGGTGTGATCTCCGATACATAAGGAGCCACTTCCATTTTTAGTTCGACAAGAAAAGAGCAGGCACAATGTATTTAAGCATTGTGCTCATGAAACAATAAAAGTCCTTTCTGCGAGCGTTCTACGTTTTCTGTTCCTTCGGTATCCAATTCCGAGAGGTATCTTGAGATTTCTGAGCCCAAAAGAAACCCCTCATTGTTTGGATTTCCGACGCACGACATACCCGCAAGCCACCCTCGCCCATGCATCCCCTCGCCCTCTGCAACTTTTTTTTTTTGCTGCGGTTTCTGAGTTTGCTTTTCTGCTTCCTGTCCTCTTTCCTCCTTCTCCTCCCCCCCCCCCCCGTTCTCTTACACCCACACAGCACACCTCACACGCCCTTACAACGGCGCCATTGACGATACTCCCACGACCCTTTACGACCTTCCTCCATTTACAAGAAAGGCAACCGGGAAACAAACTGGTTCCATGACACGCGTGCTCTATATCGAAGGCTCACCCAACAAGGGGTATTCGGCGTCCATTGAAGTGTGCAATGCATTTCTCGATGTGTACCGGCTGGAGCATCCCGACCATGTGATACAGAAGCTCGACATATGGGACCTGGCGATTCCCGAATTCGACGAAGACGCCCTGGCCGCGAAGTACGCCGGACTGAAAGGAGCAGCTTTGACGCCGGCGCAGGCGGCGGCATGGCAGCGTATCGAAGAACTCGCGGCGCCATTCCACGAGGCGGACAAGTTCCTGTTCGGCGTGCCATTATGGAATTTCAGCATTCCGTACAAGCTTAAGCATCTGATCGACGTGATCTCGCAGAAGGACGTGCTGTTCACGTTCGATAGTTCAGGGTTTGCCGGCATGTTGAATGGGAAAAAGGCGGCAGTCGTCTACGCGCGCGGACTTGACTACATGTCGCCGGGTACGTTTACACCGGCCAGCGAGTTCGATCTCCAGCGCCCCTATATGGAAACCTGGCTCAAGTTCGTGGGCGTGAAAGACGTCGTCGGTATTGTGGTCCAGCGCACCTTGCTCGGCCCCGACGGAAAGGCCGATCGAAGTAGCGCAATCGAAGAAGCTCGCGCGATCGCACGCGTGTTCTAACCCTGCCGAGCTTCGGCGCAAATCCATTTCAGGCTCGATAATATAAATGATGCTAAATTCTATTACCCCACGGCAGCAGTTTGTTTAATTGACATGCCTTTATTGAAATATATTGAAGGACAAAAAGAGATCGAAGGCATCGAGCAAAAGGACCAGCTAGCTGCTCATCTAGTCGAGTCGTCCGAGCGAGCTTCCCTCTTAGGCGAAGGAGAATTATTTCAAGGTCAAGAACTCCAGCTTTATGAAAACTGGCGAGGATTGGATGCTTCGAAACGACGAAACCCAAAGTCATGGGTATGCATAGGAGCTAATGATGGAGACCGTTTTAATTGAAACCTTCAAGATAATTCCACTATCCAGCTGAGCATGTGGGGAATACAGAACTTGTCAGTCTGGGCGAGCACGAACGGGGGGATCATCCATAACGACGTCTTTATGGAAGAATTCATGTTTGGCGGATAGTGCCCAAAAGTCGAAGTAAGTGATGATTAGAAGTGGAACCAGTGGTTAGCGAGATCGGGGTGAGAAAGAGTTGTATTCGTACGTTCTGGTCGCGTTTGCTCGTACATACTTTAGATTGCAGAGCAAACACTTATCAGTAACGTGATGCGTAATTCGTTAATTAAAATATACTGCTCTATTTCTATGGAAATAGTGCTCCCCGACACAGTTTGCCCACGCGAAAAACAATTTGTTATAATACGGTTAACTAGTCCCACCATTCTTCTTCCCAGAAGCGAAACCATCAGGACCTGATATCGTCTTTTATATTCGGTCAAGGGCAATGTGATCCCGGTGTTTTTAGAGCTACAGTCTTTGCCAGGAGATGACGCACTCAGATTCAGACCATAAGGTCAGAGGTGTGTCCAATGCCAGTCGGTGCTCATAGATGACAATGTCCAACAAGACAAGAGAGGAGGAGGAAGAGGAAGAGGAGGGAGAGTAAAGAAAGAACCAAATTAAAACTGTGCTCGCTCACTCGCTCAAAACTGCTGCAACTGCTGCTGTTGCGGCTTGGCTGCGGTGGGTAGGAGTGGAGTGACCATGCCATGATGAGCATAATCCGTTGGCCGTTTTGCTGTTCACCTCCTTTTCTCTTTCCTCTTCTTCTTCTTGCTCTCTCTCTCTCTCTCTCTCTCATCCATTCATTCATTCGTTCATTTCTTTTATTCATCCCATGAAACACCACTCGCTCTTAATCACTCTCGCCCTCTTTTTGACCTTGTTCACCACTCTCTCCCTCGCTGACACCTGGAAGGACAAGAACCTCGACAACTGGGAAAACGGTTGGGAAGTCAACATCTTTGGTGAACCCATCGACTCCAGCACAGGATGCAATAGCAATCCCTGTCCTAAACGACAACTATCCAAACTAAGGAACCCCATCACCAAGAAAACAAACCTTTGTACTTCTCCCACCGGTGAGAAATTCCTGTGCAATGACCTGTCTCATTACACCATCGTCAACAAACACCCTGATTGCACCATCATCAACAACAAACCAAAAGATGTAACTATTGATCCCAATCACTCTTGGTGCGCCGACTTTCTAGACTGATCGGTGTAGCCCCATCCTTTGGCCAATCCATCTCATGCTCCTTCAATATAGAAATAACATCTCCATTTGCTCTCCATTTAAGTTGGTCCTTTTTGGACTTTTAAAAGTTCATTTGACAAAATCCGGATTGGTTTTAACGAGTGTGATATACGTGGTTGATCATAGTCCATGCATGCACCGCAAACACTACACACCCGATCATGCTGCTTCTTCATCCACTTCGTCAATACTACTGGTGTTACTACAACTGCAGTTGGGTCGATCAGATCGTCTCGGTCGAAGAGAGTTGGAGTTGGGACTATAGGAGTGGAAATGTTGAAACCGTTCCAGTTGAGGAACCGTGCTGGTGTAGGTGTATGGAGTCCAGCAAATCAAATAGTTCGCAATCGTGCCAAGGAGTTTGTAGAAATATTGAGCAGCGAAGGAGGAGCGTAAGAAGGCCAAGACCAACTGCAACAAGTTCATTGGCTCCGAAGGTGGCGGTGGGAATGGAGGATTCGCTGGATCTCACTCAAAGTATGGTCTTTGGAAGCGATAGCGACAGTTATTTCGATGGTAAATTTTCCTCGAAATCGTTCAAGGTTGGGCAGTCTATGATAATTTTCATTCTCTGCTTTACTGACACGGTCATCCCAGTTGCTTCTCTTCATGTGGAGGGTGGATACAATGTCAGTGGCTCCCTTTTGTGAAACCTAAATTGAAAGCAACCTTCAATTTTTTGAAGGGCGACTCTTGCTCCTCCCAGCAATTCCAGCGTTCAGTGTGCCAAAATCACCTTATTTCCCTGCGACGTAAAAAACCTCCTCCTTCCTCTTTCTTTCGCCATCGTCGCGCACCTTCACCTGTCTTCGCTCTCACGCTTCCATCGCCTTCGTTCCATTGACTTCCCTACTTTCTTCTCTCGCTTCTCTTTCCCTTCTCTTTGCTTCAGTTCACTCCTTCATTCTCTCACTTTTACTTTTCATTCATTTTTGGCAACACTATGACCAACTACCTCTCGACTCTGAGACGTCTCGTGGATGGCGGTCCCATCTCGAAATCATTCAAACTGACCCCACATTGAAGGAACGTTTATCGTAGAAAGATTGATTGCAATGTTTCGTATTACTTGAGTTACCTCATCTGCATCCCGAATATGTCGCATGCTCTTCCAAAAAAAAAAATTGTAAACATCATCGCCTCTATTCTTGTGGTTTCTTTGGAACTCTGCGTCGCAAAATCCTCGCACAGTCCAATCATGAGGCAGAACCTCAAGAAAATATGGTGTCATGGTTAAAGGGTTTGACAATG
This sequence comes from Podila verticillata NRRL 6337, assembly GCA_000739165.1. Classification (NCBI taxonomy): domain Eukaryota; kingdom Fungi; phylum Mortierellomycota; class Mortierellomycetes; order Mortierellales; family Mortierellaceae; genus Podila; species Podila verticillata. Next base: position 924,062 of record KN042416.1, on the reverse strand, counting down.
TCAGAAGGGGCCGCTTAGTGCGTTGACGTTTGCGTGGCGCATCCATGTCCTGGCCGGCACCCCGCCACTCGAGCATCTACAAGAGGGGACAACCAACGAGCCGAGTTGAGTCCAACCACCACATTCTGTTGGAGAACGGGTGCGATATGACACATAGCCATCGCCAATGTTTGCTCACCGTCACGAAAACAATACAGGTATGTATCGTAGTACGATCATGTTGAAGATCCTGCAAAGGAACGGGTCGAGCAACTCGACGTAAGGTCAAGGGGGTATATCGAGGGCAGATTTTGATAATAAAAATCCTGCACTCGCTGCATTAGGGCGATTGGCGCGACCCCGCAGCTAATCAAAGGAACTCCAGCTTCCTCTACTACCAGCAATGAATGTGCATAAGAATACCGAGCTGGTTACAGAATACATTACCTTCAATGAACAACGAAGAATTTGCAGGTAGGAACAGGTGGTGTAGCCTACTAATAAAGGCGATGTGATCTAAGATGGAGCAAATAACAGGGAACGCGACATAATTAGATGCGTGAACATCTTTTTGAGTGCAAATCAGAACATCAAAAAAAAAAAAAAAAAAATCACACGAGTAATCTAGATTCCTCCTGACCCCTTATTTTTGCATTCCTCTCGTCCTATCTTCCCCGTCCTTTAATTTTTGATTCTTCTCACCCTAGTGCTTCTTTACTTCCTTTAATCCCTAAAATCCTCACACACAATGCGAATCCTCCACCTTTCGAGTCTCTTGGTCCTGGTATCCAGCGTTTTGGCGGATGGTAAGGCCCCCGCACCCACATTCTACCTCCCCGCTCTAATGAACTACCTGACGCAACAAGGGGACCAACAGCAACATGGCGCGGTTGCCAATTGCCTCTCGCCCCACAACTGTACCCGACTCGTCATTGAGCGCACACACATACATAGACCGCCGTCTTTCACCTGTATATAGAACTCACGATCACATTTCTCTTTATAATTCCAGTCACCTACAATGTTATCGGCTTCCCTGATGCTGAAACCAACACGTATGCCGTTGAAATCAATGGGGAGTTGTACCCTCTGCAAACGTCCAAAGAGTTGTTCCCACTGTGGTCTACTAGGGTGGACGGCGTTTCTACCCCGTCAAGTTACCGATATGTGCAGCTCAACCACAAGAACAAGGCCGTAGCACGCGAGGAATTCCTGCGGAACTTGGCTGACAAAAACACCACCCCGAATGAGTTTTTTAACCGCGAGACCACCCTCACTACCTTGCCTGCGATCAAGCAGGTTTACAAGGATGTTCGCCCCATGGACACCGGAGTTTTTGACGTCTCTCAGATTGCCACTATCCACCTTACAGTTGACCCCGCCAAGTTTGACGACATGATGAACAACCCAATGGATCAGGAACGTAAGGGGATCAAGGCTGGCTTTAGGTTTATCAATGCCAACAAGACCTACTCAGCGGACATGGTCAAGATCAAGATCTCTGGCCATGGTTCGCGCAAGTTTAGGAAAGTGTCGCTGCATGTAAAGTTTAAAAAGAATAAGGGAGGGTTGTTCTTTGATCGGTCGGCCATCAAGCTGCGCGCAGAATACGTCGACCCGAGCATGATCCGCGAGAAGTTGTACCTAGATCTTCTCAACTCGGTCGGTGTGGGCTCTAGCCAAGGAAGCTATTCGCGCGTCTATGTCAATGGCAAACCCCATGGCTTATACCTGATGGTTGAGGACATCGAGGAGTCCATGCTTATGCATACAATTCACCATGGCGCCATCAAGGATAAGAAGGCCCTGGGCTCGCTGTACCAGATGGGCACCGCGGTGGAATTTAAAGGCCCGCGAACTGCTGACTATAAGCAAAATCTGTATAAAAACATAATCCGCGGTGACAACCCCAAAGACGAGCCCATGCAGCAGTTTATTGCATTCATGAAGGACCTCCAAGACTGGGACCCTAATGACACTGAAGGAATCGCATTCTGGAATCAACGGCTGGATCTCGATGGCTTCCTACGTTCGATGGCGCTCGAGTACTTGACTGGCGCCTTTGACTCCTCCTGGTGGAGTGCGCATAACTACTACATGTACTACAACCCGCAGCTCAAGGTCTGGCAGTTTATCCCCATGGATTTTGACCACTCCTTCAGCGCCGGCGACCGCCTAAATATCAATGAGACATACAAGGAATATGCACAGACTTGCGAGGGTCCCAATCCCAAGAGTAGACCCCTGGTGACCAAGCTCATCTGCAAGAATAAGGACATCAACAAGAAGTTTGAGACCATCCTGCTCACCATTACCCATGATGTCTTCAACAATGCGGCGCTGAAAAAGCGCGTCCATGCTTATGAGAGACAGTTGGATCAGGAAGTTGCCTGGGATTATTCAATTGACCGCTCAATCCTGCCTGGAACGAAACTCAATACCGACATCACCCATTTCCATAAGTCGATCCGGGGTCCCTTCAAGACTGTCCACAAAGGCATTTTGCCCTGGATCAAAAACCGTAGCAAGAGCGTGACTCATCACTTCGCCAAGTGAAAATTGTCTAATACAACGACAGAAAAGGAATCTCCACCTCCTTCCGGTGTGACAAGTTCCCTCTTTTTTCTTTCTTTCTCTGCAAGAATGCTTGCCTTGAACAATCGAAGAGATACTTCGTACCAGTTTCAAAGTCTCACTATTTTTCGCGCAATACTTCTTATGCGCTATTTGCTGTAGTCTAGTAAGATACTCTTAAAGAGCAGTGGCTTTGAACTTTCCCTCATGTGGCTTTGCCTTGTTAGGACGACTTCTTGGACGAAGGCCTTATTCCATTATCCGAAGCGAAGAGAGAGCTACTTCTGTGCTATCTTTCTTTCATTTTTTCTTATGATAATTCATAATTTTTTTAAGCGTTTTCACGCGGTGCTACTTTTTCTACTGCTGCAATTAAATAATCCTGAATTTTCTGCATATCTCACCTAGTTTCCAGCGCCACGAAGGTGAAAGCTAGTAGAATATTTTCTTTCATTATTTTAAAGATGTTTCGCAGTTAGACGGCCTTGTTCTGGCAGGCTTTTAATGAGCCATAAATATAATCTACACAATAGACCAATACTTGGCCAAAAACAATGGATCCAAAAATTGAAACGAGTTAATCTCACGTGGATGTCAGACCCCTTTTCCAACATACGTGTTAGAAGAGTACGATTGACGGACAAGTGACAGCAAAAAGATAATCTGACGCTCTATGTGAGATGACCGTTTACACACCCATGTACGATAAAATGAAGTTAAGGGATGTTCCAAACACCCCCTTTCCATTGATTTCGTGCGGAACTTGTTTTTTATGTGGTTTCGTCTAAATCGTCATTTTTGGCCACATTTTGCACGGATCGAGAGGGAATATTCAACGTGCAGATAGAGGGGAGAGAGATGGAGAAGGGGGATGAGAGAGAGAGAGAAAGCAGTGTCTTCCTCACCAACCACAATGGAGTTACTTTCAGAAGACTGAGCGTCTAATTGCATGCGTCTGTAATTGAAGGCAGTTTGTTTGGACCTCCTGTAGAGAAACTCCATAACTGCATGATCGAACATTCATACCGCATGAGTGAATATCGGTCTCTTTTCTCATGCCATGGATCTTCTTCAGCACTCAAATGCCTACGCCTTTCGTGTTCTTCATCTTCCTTTGTCTCATGCCGCTCTCTTCATCCTGCTATTGTGGATCATCGATCTCTCTTTCGGTTAAAACGCTATGTGTAAGAATGGGCCAGCGTTGACGACAGTGTCAACAAAAGTATCACAAAGCATGCAGCAATGGTGGAGGGGTCGTCTATGAAAGGCACAACCCATCAGACTTCCCATCGAGAGTCGATATTGGGCAAGAGACTAGCCCAAAAATGTCAGAGTTAATCTAACGTCTTTAAGAATAGTAATCTGACGCCTGACGTTAGATTATCTTTCTACTGTACTTTGATTGATATTCGTACTCTTCAAACACCCCATATTGGAAGAGGAGGTTATGTTTATATTATACTGTATTAAATGAACACAAATGTTGGTGGCGTTAACCCGAGATTGAAAGACAAGAGCATGTGAGGTAGTGGGAACTGAAAGTGCCTTTATCGTCAGACAGAAGTTCAAATGGAGAAGGAGTTTTGTGAGGTAAACATCCTTGGAAAAATGATACTCTCCAAGGAAGACCTTGACACATCAAACTCACTGCCATTTTGATATTGGCGGTGTATATGGTCTCCTCTTGTACCTAAAGAATGATAGCATGGATAACTTGAGCGATACTATTATAGAGTTTCTCCGTTACTTCCAAAGGAACCACCTGGAAGCCTGTGACTTTGTGCCGGCAGATCTTTAGTTCGCACAGATTCCATGGGGCCATGTAGTAAGACCATACCACTCTTTTGTCGATGTCCTTATATTGTCGGTTCTACGAAGCTAGGGTCTTTGATAAAGCTGATATGATGGTCTCGGCCCGACCAAGTACTGGGTAAGGAGAGTTTTTTACAAGATACCATGTGTCGGGTAGATTAAGAAAGGCTTCAAAGTCCTCGAGATTTCCTGATCGGACAGTACAGCGCCCTCCAAAGGCATAATATTTCTCACTCCGTTTGGTGTGAAAATGATTATAGGAGGGTTGTTGTTGTCGCTCTCAGCAAGAAATCGGGCGACGAAGTATACCTGGAAGGCCGAATTGCCGATCCCAAATGTACCTGAGACGACGACATGATTCTGAAGTTCGGGGTCATACGGAAGATTACTCTCAAATGTCCCGAGGTTTGTGTTGCAAAGACCCATGGAAGCCTGTCTGACATGGAGATCGTTTGTATTGATGATATAAAGAAGAGAGTCGCGAGGGGCCGATATTTTGTCCATGACTTTATGTTGGCACCTTGTAATTCGACGGCAGTGCTAGACAACGAGGCGAAATTGTCGTCGTCATCAATCTCTTCACGGAAATCAAGCACTGAGACTCTTTCTTTGTTGTCGAGACGAAAGAGGGCAGCTCGGCCAGCCACCATAGCCTTCTCGTTAAGACCAGTCGCCTCAATCGCATCCTTCAGACTGGAAAGATGAGAGTGATGGCAAAAGGCGAGGAAGGTGGAGTGTAGTAATAACAAGGAATGAACTGACACTCATCATAAAGGATACAAATCGACTCATACTGTCGATGCAATGGATGTTGAGACCGCTCAGAAGGACATGCTAGGACCCTCCTACAAGAAACCCCCTGCCATGTGGTACCACGGCGAGTAGCAGTAGCCTTGAGATGATAGGAATGGTGCTAGGCAAGGAGCCGACGTCGGATGATAACAGGACGCTGCCTGAAATCGTCGAGAGTGACATCGGTAAGACGACTGATGTCAGCGTAGTGGCCTTGGTTAGTAGATCAGGTTCCGGAAAGACTGCGGCGGCGATCGCACTGGAAAGGGGGTACTTTGTTGTATACTGCGTATGTTTAAACCCGCGCAGCCGAGGCCACCCAGATTTCAAGGATCGGAACTTTTCTGCTCTTGCAAAGGATGTTGAGCATATGTGTCAAACACTTTCGATACCAAATTCATCAAAACAACGGATGGACAACGACTCACGTCTGAAAACACTTTCAAGAGATCGGTGGAACTCGGGTTCCTAGCACGACTGTTATTGTTACAGCTTCTTTTCTACAACAATGCTCAACTCACATCGGAACAGGTCTTCCGTGAGCAAACCAATGAAGGAGCTGTGACGATTGGAATCTTAGTCGAGAAGCTACGTGTGTTCGAAGTCGGGACGATCAGAAATATGCTGAATTTCACTCAGGATAGACTGGCAGTCCATCTTGATCGACAACGACATGCGCTGGTTGTGGCTCTCGATAAGGCCCAGATCGCAGGAAGCCACATTTTGTTCAGGGAATTTATCTCACCAACTGCGACAAACCAAACAGATGAACTCTTCGATGGCAAGGGGGAGCTGAAGGAGAGATATAGTCGCGGGTTTCTCACGCCTCTCTGTGCAACACTGGGCGACGTGTGTGCAATACTGGTGGTACTGGGGACGTCGTTGTTGTTGCACGATGCAGACCATATGTACTCGGCAGTCGGCAAGCGCGCAAACTTCCAGAGTATCACACAGTTGCCTCTGTTTGACGACCAAGACGTGGAGGACGTATTATCGGACCTTATCGATGTCTCTGGCTGCACGCTTCCAGATGTCAAGCGTCAGAAGCTCACAGGGAGACCACGATTTTCGGTTAGCGTTGTCCGCGAGTTTTTCGAATTTTATCACACCGACCCTCACACCAAACAAACCAAGCTGGAGAAGGCGTTCGATTCAGTGATTGGTCTAGCAAAGACGGAACCATGCGATAAAATGCGAGACCTTCTGTATGGTGACAGGACCGGCGAGGTGGTGCATTTACTCGGCCGCATGGTATTGGCCTTCAAGCTCCATGGCGGCAAGATATGGGTTGCAATCAAAGCTCAAGTCGACTTCATAAATAAAGCATCGTGCAGTCTGCGAGTGCATGGCGATGGTGCTCATTGGCTCATGGACGAGCCATTCGTGGTCGAGGTGGTAGAGGAAGAGCTTAAACGGTCGAATGTGGATCCCGACTTTTCGGAACATCTCGGCCAGCTTAACGGAATCATTGAGCATCTCGGCGTCAAGTCAACGGTCAAAGAAAATGCTCTGGAGCCACTCGTCCGATAATCGCTACGACGGATCTTCCTTTCCTTAAAGGCATCGAATTGCCTAAATGGTGCAACGAACAGAAGCTTCACATCGAAGAAATCAACACGGCGTGTGGATTTGGATACGGAGCCGACGATACTGAGGCCGATCTCAAGTTCCTCATTGACGGTCCCTCGAACAAGCTGCTGGTTCAGCAACCTGGTACGCACCAGGATGGGACATGGTTCTTCTCCGACAATCGCTACGCTGACTCCCTCGCTATCAAATTCTATAGCTATGCTATACCACCAACCGACCATCAGGAGAACGAAACTTCTAGCGACATTCGATGCAGCTTCTTGCGATCAGATGGAATTAGAAAGAACCCATCGTTGAAAATGATCCGAGACGATTATGTCGCTTCTGGTGTGCCCAACGAGATCAAAGGCATCCTCAGCATTCATCTCGAGTTTCCTAGGGTTCAGGGCATGCAGCTAGCTACCCTGTCAAGTGGGATCCCACGACCGGCACCGAGGATTTAATGGTTGACATCGACTTGTCAAATATGGACGACTATTTTTACGAAGGTATCATGGAGAACAGGCGAAACATTCCCTACTTGAAGAGATTGATCAAATATGTGCTAGCAAAGTAAAAGGTAAAGCGCAAACCTCCAGGTGTGTGCACAGTGCATTGAAGAACTTCTGTTTCCAACATTACCATCATCGACCTTTCACCCATTCTTCTTTAGATCACTTGCCAAGATATCGCGGGTCATTTTTTTTAACCTTCAAGGGAGCCGACTTTTGTTTGTTTTTCTTCACCAGAAGCAGATGTGATTTGATCTTCAAGGTAGCGTGGAAAGCGAATTTCTTGCAATAAACCCTAAATGTTGCCTGCAACTTGAGATTTTTTCTTGTGAAGGGTAATATAATAACCAAAGGTACTTTTGGATGTGATTTACGCGGCACATCGGCTGAATTGGAACACTCCTTATTATAGCAGGTGACTGTCCCTTTCATACCTTTCTTAGCAGCTGGAGAGTGAACCTTATACCTCTCGATCCGACCAGTGTCCCTGGCTTTCCTACACTCTGGCCAATGCTTTGCTCAGCTTCATACACCCTTCCCTTCCTCCTGATCATCCTCGACTACCGCAAAGTAAAAGTATTGTAGAACACGGGGCCACAAAGTAGTTGGCCCATGCGCTCAGGTCGGGGGGGATTACCTTTCAGGATCGGTCCCAGGTTTATGAACCCACAAAAGCTGGCGTGACTTTCTTGGATTGGTGGAGGTTGATACAAAAAGATGGTTGAGAAACGAAGTAAATAATTTTTCATACCATTCGACCATGAAGCAATAGCAAACAGCACCGGAAACAAGCCAAGGACGATGACTGTACACTTGCAGACTCTTATTTTGTATTTTTTGTATTTTTTTTTCGTGCGCGCATTTGACTTCAGTTGACGGCATGGTCTAATGCAACTTGTTCCGAAGCATGACCGAATAAATAAACCCGGCCTTTTGAAGAGGTGCGATTGCTATATTACAGTCGCTCAAAACATTCACTCAAAGTCAAGATCAGGGTCAACATTTTTCGCTTCACACCAATCAATCGATGGCACCTTGCATGACTTATCACCAAGAACACTTCTTTAGAAAAAAGCTGCAGAGGATAAAGTCTACTGGTCTTTCTTCGAGTTTCTTGGCGAACCCGAGCAAGACACTGAGATTGATCTGACCCAGACTGCCACTTGGAAACACGAATCAAAAGAAAGGCAGCAAGGGGACGTTGACACTTGGTCCCCTCTACGACTCTTACCCGAGAGTAATCGTCAGACTATGCGATCTCGATCGAGCTGGATGACATGTACAGTCATGAGGATGAGGAGCTCATCATCGCAAGCAGAGAGCTTGCAAGAATAGGAGAACTTCTCGCTGGTACAACTCATCGCTCGACTTGCTGGATTAGATCGAGCTGTTCAAATTGTCAGTATTCAGCAATCGTGACCTGTCAGGAGTAAAACAAGCTATGGCATGGTCTCGGGACACGAGTGCTTGGACAGTCCATGCGATTTACAGTATCTTACCCACGACTCAAGGTCGACCTTCCCTGGACTTTCCCATATGAGCATCGACGTCTATCTACTTTCAATCACCAGGACCAGGATCGCGACAAAGGAGACATCAGTGGACAACGGAGGGTCCCAGGTCGTTGCTCAAGTCTGGATCGCACCTTTATCCATTGGACCCAATTACGCTGTCTTTGATCGAGACCGTGCATCTTACTTCAAGGCGTCAACAGGAGTAAAGCCTCGACGTGTCTCGTTATTTTTCATCACTACTTGAGGGCCGTTTCACAAACAAAACGTGACCACGCCGAAGCTTGTTTTAGTGTGAGGTATCTTTAGTGTTCCTCAAGAAGAGTGATGACGTGCCAATGATTTAGCAGAGCTTGGCGGGCGGGGGAAAAGTGTATCTAGTGGCAAGAGGGGTTGGATGGCAACTCGGCCATGGAAGTCCTGCGAAGTTTGACGGGACTGGAGCAAGGGGCGTTATAATCAAGACCGAGTACTGCATATGTACAATCTGGGCATTGCTGGCTTGCCCAACTTTTGTGGCTTCAAGTGGACCTTTAGTGGCGGAGAACAGGAGGTCCTTTTGGTGGCAAGATAGGTCGACAAGACACAGTGCAAAAAGGGCGCAAACGAAGAAACGAAGAGTGGACTGGAAGGGCTGGTGTGAAGAAAGGCGTGAGGCTGCCTTTGGGCGTGTTTGTTTGTTTGTTTGTGTGTGTATCCGCACCACAAAACAACAATGAGACCGATGGCTCACTGCGCACTCCTGGAAGAGAACCGAAAAATTGAAAGAAAAGGCTGTCGATGTGGAGGGTGTCCTTGATTGGTTCAACGATGATTCATTTATTCAAGAACGGGGCGGAGGGACGACGTTTGGATGAACCGGTGGTGGTGGTGGTGATGGTGATGGATCATTAGCCATTGCCGACCCTGCAACAATTCGCTCGCCATGCTGCAGTTGCTCCCCATCCTCCACCCCCTCCGCAATCACTTCCTCACGACCAGACAAACCCACTGGCGCCCCACTTGTTTCGCCTCTACTGCTTATCCGTCTCATATTCGGCCGGTGCCCAACGCTGACTACAGGCGAGTTGTCCGAGGTCAACAGTGCTGTCTGAACCGATGACCGTGTTGTCGGGGACTGGTAGATGTATACTGGAGGAAGCGAATCCGGTATCGACGCTCTTGACGAAGAAGTGATGACCTGTGGTGGGCCAAAGATGCTGGTTTGCCCCGATGCCCGCCATCCATATCCAACATCGCCATCGACAGGACTGGCTGTGTAGGCGGGTGGTGGCTCGATCGCTGCTGCTGCTGAGATCGAAGGGTGGCTGCTGGAACTGGCTGTCGACGCATTGTCGTCCGCTGGTCTCTCTTGTCGTTGTTGGCGTTGTCGGCGGAGTTGGTTGTACGCCTCGACTCCGTGGGCAAGCACGAACGCGAGCTCGTGATGCTCCTCGAGTCCAGGGGGGATGGCGTTGGGGAGTGGCTTGGCGTGTCGGATCTGAAGACGTTTGTAGACTTTGAATAGGTAGTAGAACAGGGCAGAGAAAAGGAAGGCGGAGATGACCACCGCTAGGATGACGGCCAGCATGGTGTGAAGGAGGTCGGGAGAGGACGGTTACTCTGAGGGAGGAGAGGGGGGGAGGCGGTGCGGAGGAGGGTGGAGACGCATTCGCACCGAGGGCAGGGTAGGGCAGGGTAGGGCAGGGGGGAGTGAGGAGTGGACCCTGGAGAACAAGGAAAGAGTGTGAGAAGAAGAGAGAGACGAGCAGATGGAGATGAGAAGGAAGAAGATAACACGGTGAGGTGACTGGTGAGTAACGCCAGTACCGCCGATTCGCCCTAATTTCCTGTCCGATGTCTGGTGCAGGGTATTGGGAGAAGTATCTCCGTGAGTGGACGAGAGTGTGGACAGGGTGTGAGTCTCTCTCTCTCTCTCACGCACTCTCTCTTACTCTCTCTCTCTCTCTCACCTTTCTCTCTCTCTCTTTCTCTCTTTCTCTTCTCTCTCTCTCTCTTCTCTTTCTCTCTCTCTCTCTCTCTCTCTCAGAGACACAGACAAACAAAGCAAGACCAACCAAACAAACGATAGCGCAAATTGCCCCGCCTGAACCTGGCCGAGGGAAGGGCGTGGGAAGAAGGAACATGTTATTTGGTGTGCTGCTGTTGTCAACTTGTTGCTGCCTGTTTCCAGACAAACAGACAGACTGATGCATCCCCATTCCCCCGGCGTATCGATCCATCCGACCATCGATCAAGCTTCCTTTTTCATTTGTTTGTGTGTTTGTGTGTTTGTGTTCGTGTGTTTGCGAGTGTTGTGCATGGAAGGCATGGCTTACAGTGCTGCTTGTTTGGGGTAATTATGGCGTAGATTGCGTAAATGTGAGCGTGCAAGTAAAAAAAAAACATGAGTGAGCACAACGCGGCGTATTAGATAAACCATTCTACTGCGTGTTGTGTATGTAGCTTGGACGAATTGCAGTCGCGAGTTGGTTCTCTAGCAAGTCTCAAGAGTAACAAGGTGGAGGAGAGCATCCCTTCATGGTTCCTAGACATGCTATGCTTGGCCAATTTGATCCGATCTACTGCTTGTCTACCTTTGGCACTCTAGACTCCCTGTAGTCGCCCTTGTGCTCACAAGGCCAGGGCGGGCGAGGCGATATACGTTACATTGGGACCCTCCTCCTAGTCGGCTCTATGCCACATGCAACGAGCGACTGGCTAATGTTCTCTGAAAGGGAGATGGGCCTCCATCCCCCTCGCTTCTTGGAGGTCCCAGTCTCT
>KN042416.1:869270-907762 GCA_000739165.1 Podila verticillata NRRL 6337 | reverse complement strand
CAGCCTTGCCCGAGAGCACACGCTGCGAAAACCTCAGTCCCCTTCACTCTTCATCCTCCATCCTCCATCCTCCATCCTCCATCCTCCACTCATACCACACTCTTACTCATTCTCATTCTCATTCTTATTCTCATTCTCATTCTCATTCTCCTTTGCAAATGGCAACGCCTCACTACACCTCGCGGCGTCCGATTATCCTGGCAAGCACGTTCACCTGTGCCTGTTTCAACATGCTCGCCTCCGGCTCCCTCTACGTCTACGCCCTCTACGCACCCTCCTTCAAGTCACACCTGGGCTACTCACAGACACAGACCAGCGCCATCGCCGTCATTGGCGATCTGGGCCTCTACGGCGTAGGACCCCTCACTGGAGGACTCGCTGACAGCATGGGTCCCAAGCGGGCCAGTGCCTTTGCAGGAAGTCTACTTCTTATGGGCTATGGCCTCCTCTCTTATTGCTATAGAACCGGTATCGAAAGCATCAAACACAACGAACCCGCTCCCAACTTCTTGGCCATGTCGGCCTTCCTGTTCCTGGCTGGTATTGGCAGCAGTGCCTGCTACATGGCTGCATTCACAACCCTCGCCAAGAGCTTCAAGCAAGGGCGAGGCATCGCCATAGGTGAGTGACAACTAGCATGTGCTATCCTGTTGTTGAAATATGCAAAAATTAAACAACTCTATCCAATTAGGCATCCCTGTCAGTTTCTTTGGATTATCAGCAGCGGCCCTGGCGTTCGTGGCACAAAAGTTCTTCTTGGTCGACAGTAACGACCTGTTTAACTTGATCAAGGACAAGGGCCAGGAGCTGGATACTGGCCGATTCCTCCTCTTCCTGGCCGTTGCCGGTGGTGTGATTAACGGGATGTCAATCGTGGGCTTGAATGTTGTGCCTGAGCCAGAGATCAAGGATATCGAAGAGCCACTCCCTGTACCTCCGTCTTTGCAGGAGACGCACCACACCGTCATCCCAACAGAAGAGTCGCCACTCTTGCAGGCCACCCCAACAACTACAGCAGCAACAGAGACGACAACAACTCGACTTCGACGGGAAGTACCGAATATCAGTGGCAGAGCCTTCTTTTTGGACAGGGATGCACAATACTTTTTCATGATCATGCTCTGCTTGACTGGATCAGGCCTCATGATCATCAACTCGATCTCGGCCATTGTGGAGGCTGTTGCTGCGGGCGAAGACTACGGAAGTGCGCCAGGACACAATGAAACGCCTCTCGCCACCATCCAGGCAACACATGTGGGACTCATCAGTATCTCCAGCTATGTGGGTCGCCTTGTGGCTGGATTTGGATCTGATGTTGCCATGGTGAGCTACGGCGCACAGCGGATCTACGTGGTGCCCATTGCCACAGCCTGCATGGCCCTCGCACAAGTTGTGGGCATGTTTGCGTCGCTCCGCTGGTTGTACCTTTGCTCCATGTTGACGGGATTTGCCTACGGAGGGTTCTTTGGCGTGGCTGGCACCATTGTCGCGGAATTGTGGGGTGAGGTCTCGTGTGGTCAGAATTGGTAAGTAACCGAATTCCACAAAAAAAAGAAAGACGATAATGTGATCGGACACATGTTCACTCGCTGAGCCTCCTTTTTTCCGTTCTAATTTGCACGCAACAGGGGCTTCTTATCGTGGGGCTCTGCGGTTGGAGGGATGTTGTTCAATGTGTTGTTTGGCATGGTGGTGGATCGTGCCCGTACTGCCGAGGACAGCGAAAACGCTGTCTGCAAGGGCCATCGGTGCTTCCGGTGGGCACTCGTTGTTTCCTTTGCAGCATGCATCCTCAGTTTCGCCATCAGTCTGGTTATGAGCGCGAGGCATCGGCGCAGGGCTTTGTCTCACTAAGGGAGACAGGGCCTTTTATTTTATCCGCGACTGTTTTGTTTATTCTTAGTCGTTTTGTCGCCTGGCTGGTCCCAGGAATACCCCCCACATAATATACAACTTGAATGCATTCTTTTTTTTTATCGCAAAAAGAGAAAACAAAGTCTATTTCTTTTTCTACGGCTCTTTAGTTGATCAGTGTCTTCGATGCCAATGATGCTTGAGGCGCCGTCATAGCCACACCTCCCGAGACCATGACCGAGACGGGCGATGTCGTCAAGGACCGGAACCGTGAGCGCGATCCCATCCTCCGGATCCCAATCTTGGTCACTCGAACACCGCTCGTTGATGATGGAGATGACAAGCCCTTGTTGTGGGAAGAGTGCTTCGACTTTGGTACGCTTGGTCGTCTCCCAAATAAACTGGCCGTCTGTCGGCCAACACCTTGCCAAAGTCTGGCTAGGATCGTAGATGGAGACGTGGGGCGCGAAGTGCTGGTGATACTCATGGTCTCGGGGTCAGTATGTGCATTGAGCTCTCCTCTTTTGTCTTGTGGGATCCATTCATCACCATTGGATGTGTCTTCGTCGGTCGGTAGTGTTGTCAAGGTCGAGGTGACCGAGAGGTGGTCCTTGGAATCTTGATCAGGAGAGTTGTCTGGTAGTGTAGAGCCACCTTCCGACGATGGACTGTGCTCTGCACTGAGGGATCCACTGGAAACCGTGGCTTCGATATTGACACAAGGGAGGTAGATGGAAGGCGGTGTTACCGTCTTGGTATAGCCAATGCTGTTGGGCTGAGGAACTGGGACATTCTTTGTAGTAGGATCGAATGTGTCGCCATTGCTCTTTTCCTCAGGGGCATCATCGGTCTCCTTAATAGTTGGGGTCAAGGTGCTCTCGGATGCTGTTTCATCTGGGGTTGTATCGATGTTGATCCCTGTGGGGAAGTGACCACTTTCGTGCAATCTTGTGTGTTCAACGTCTCCTTGGTCGTTTTCAGACGTTTCCAAGGTCTGTGGTGGATTTGGGATAACCAAAGCGAATCCTGAAAAGGTGGATTGAAGTCGAGACGATGAACCAAAAGGGATGACAGACGAAAGGCTCTGGCGAGGTCGTCTGCGAAGTGGAGGCGAATCCGCACTTGGTTCCGACTCTGTATCTGATGAGGGTTGATGGTTGTCGTCTTGAAGCGAGATTTGAACGAAATGGTCGTCATCATGCATGCTTCGAGGTGGCCCCTGTTCAGATCCGTCATAGTCGTTTTCGTGATCGCCATTGTCTTGCTCGTCGTCATAGTCATCTTCGTCACTCTCAAACTCGCTGTTGTCCATGTCAGAGTAGGACAGGTCGTCATCGTCGTCCGTGCCTTGGCTGATTTTTACCATTGAGCGCATCTTGTGCTGGATCCCTGGAAAGGCGTGTATCGTTGTTTCACGATCCTCTCTTGGATCGTGGTATTCTGCGAGGACACTCTCCATGAACTTTGCTTTCAAGCAGGCCTGCCTGTGCTCGTGCCGCATTCGCTCAATGATCTCTTCCTTTTGCGCCACAATCTGCTTGAGGGCCATGACGGTGTTCCGACAGTGTTGGATGTCTCTGTTGAGTGAGGTATTTTGGTTGATCAGGTAGGCATTCTCGACCTCGAGTCGGTTCAAGGCGTGCTGTGGTGAGTAGCCGACACCGACGGGCTTTCTGGGTATCCGAGAATAGCCGAATGCTGAAGAGGAGCGCAAGGTTGTCGTGACGGGACTTTTGAGCGAGGGCGCTGACATGGGTGTCCTTGTGTCGTTTTGGGGCACCCTAGCGAGGAGCAACGGCTCGTCCAGCGAGTCGTCGTCTTTGTTTGGTTCTTTCTCGCCTTCTTCTTCATCGTCTTGGTCCTCGGAAAAGTCGTTTTCGCTTTCGTACTCGGAGCCGTTGTCGGATGAAGGGTTGGGATATTGAGGTGCTTTGGAGTGGAGAAAGCCTTGGATGGATGGATCCTTTTGGCTTGTTGTTGCCTCCAAAGAAGACGGATCTTGTTCTATCCCTGAGGATGTGGACATGATGTTCATGAGGGATATGGGTTGAGCTTTGTTGTTGATGATGTCCTCGTGTGGTGGCGAGGAGTAAGAAGTGTTGGTGAAGTGTTTGACGTCCATGCGTGCTTTTTTGGATGATGCTTGATGCTTATTGCTTGTAGCTTGTTGCTTAAAGCTTGGTTGTTGTTATTGCTTTTGGTTTTGTGCTTTGTTCTTGAAAGTTGCTTTGCCGTGGGTAGGTGGTGGAGGATTGGGGTACAATATAAAAAGGCCCAGGGCAAAATTGTAGCAAGGGGTGGTTGATTATTCTTGTGTTCTGTTCCTGCAGACGGGGTATATTTACAAGGTGTTTGTGTGTGTGAATGCGTGGAGGAGTGTGTTTGTGCAAGATCAGGGCAAAGGTGGGTTTGGGAAGGTCCAACGTGAAGAGTCGTTAAGTAGTGGTACAGCAAGGAAAAGAGACGAAAAAAAAAAAAAGATGCAAGTGCAAAGACGGAAGGGGAGGGGTGTGAGGTGGGTGCAATTGTAAGCAGGTGTAAGCTGGGAAAGTGGGAAGCGTGGGACGATGAAAAAAGAGAGGAAGAGGGAAAGAAGGAAAGAAAGAAGATGAAAGAACAGAGGCCAGGCAAGGCAAAGCAAAGGCAGAGTAGCGTAAATAAAAACAAAGGGCGGCAAAAAAGAAAATGGGCCTTTTTTATGAGCTAATGAAGGGAAAGGAAAGGAAAGGAAAGGAAAGGGAAAGGAAAGGGAAGGAAAGGGCGGGTGGGATGGGGTGCGCACAATGCGCCTGTGCAACCACCATGTCCTTCAGTTCAGTTCAGTTCTGCAATATGCAAAACGCGAGGATAGCGTGTCTGTGTGTGTGAACAGAGGGCAGGCACAAGCAAGAGAGGTGCTGCAGCTTGCTTGTTTGTGTAGCATGTACATGAGCACTGCGTGTATGTATTGAAGCAAGTTTTTTTTTGCACACGGTGGATGGGATGGTGTGCAAAGTGCATGGTGAGGTGAGGTGAGGTGAGCGTGTTGTGAGCGCACCAAAGCAAAGCAAAGCGGACTGAGTATAGGGCCACACATATCGATGCAATGGGTGTGTGTCCATGGGTGGGGTGGAAAAAAAAGAAAGAAAATGAAAAAGGGGTGAAGGTGAGGGAGGGAGGAGGGAGGAGGGAGGAGAGAGACGAAGGACCCAAAGGAAGGACGAAGGAAGGAACACGACACGGACAGAGAGAAGAGAGAGAGAGAGAGAGAGCAAAAGGAGGAAGGAGGAACGAGGAGCGAGGAAGGAGGCCATGAAAAAAGTGCTCTGTGTGTCATCATCGTATCGTATGGGTGTGGACATGGTTCATGCTACTGTTGCTCTTGCTGCTATTGTTCCTGCTGTTGCTATTGTTGCTGTTGTTGCTATTGTTGCCAGTGTTGCTGACGATAGTTGTTGTCGTGGGAGTAAGCCAGTGCACAACAACACAACACAATAAAAAGTGGTACGGCCAACAAAGCAGGATGGAGGTGACAGGTAAACGATGCGAGGTAGCATCATTAATGACCTATCCACTATCCCCACCCCTTGTCTTTGCCTTTTCGCATGGACCACGTTGTGTTGATTATCGTGGATCTACAGCATAGCAAAAAGGCATGAATTTGTCTCTGCTCTCTCTCTCTCTCTTTCTCTCTCTCTCTGTCACACACACCCACTTCTTTTTGTTCCTGATACGAAAGGAACGAGGGGAGGGAACCTGACCAATCCAAGTAACTCTGAATTAATGAGTGATCGAGAGGTGATCGGGATTATTTGGGTGGTCCCCATTGCATATCGATGGAGCGCATGAAGTGAGAGTGTTGGTGTCTATTCTTTGTTTTTGGTGCTAGGTGTTGGTGTTTGGTGTTTGGTGTTATACAATCACATCAATTACACATAAGGTACACAGCTAGAACACACAAGGTGACAAATAGGAGGCTGTGTGCCTGTGTAGTCTGTAGAGATTAGAGAAGCCTACCAAGTCCAAGCCCAAACAAAAATAGACAACCAAGTCGTCCATCCTTGTGTCCATCCGCCATTGCAACCATTGCGTCCAAGCTCTTTCCAAAAGGGCCGTTTGAGATTGAAAATGAGAGCAGATACCATGGACCACATCCATGGCTGCAATTGAGAGAGAGAGAGAGAAAGAAGGCAAGGAAAGACCTCTGGCATGAACCAACACTTTGTTATGGGATGGACGGGATCCAATGCAATACGCTATCTCGCGAGGGTGTCTGCATGAATACAAAGTCAATGGGTCAATAGGTGACACGGATCTATTTTTGAGATACTCGTTAGACCCTTTTATTTTGTTCGGTCAATTACAGAGAACGGTCCGAGCATCGAGCTCCATTTACGAAATGACTATACTATCTATGTTGGTACCTTTGGTCCACATCCTTCCCCTGTCTTAATGTCTCAAAGAGAGAGAGAGAGAGAGAGAGAGAGAGAGAGAAAGAGAGAGGGCGCCATCGTTTGACCATCATTATTAGCAAGATACCGGAGTACGTCTAGAAATAGGAATAGGAGCAGGACCTGGAACAGGGCTGTTGTCAAAGCAAGATAACTATAGCGCATTTGTCTTTGGATGGCTGTTGTGCTGGCTTGTGAGAGAATGGGGATGGACGTCCCTCGGAATTGGGTCTATCTATGGTAGAAATTGTCCCTTGCCTTCGCCCTGCCTCGCCTTGCCTCACCCTTTACCCGGCCTTGTCGTGATCCTTGGTTGTTCTGTGGGTAAGTTGAATGGTTGCTACCGGATCTTGCATTATTTTTGCCACTCGTTTTTGTTTCTAAGCCGCCTCGCCGTCATTACTTTTGCCACCGTACTCTTTTCTATGCCATTTCGTTGCACAACACTTCCACCACCGCCACGTACACACACGCACACGAGCGCATGTTCACCCAAAAATAGATTTAGCGAAAATAGGCAGTGCAGTGCCCGTTCATGGCGGAGGGTGCCTTATTATAATCTTGGTACAAGGCGGATGGCGAGTTGAATGCCATGGATTTGCTCGATATCAACCTGCCCATATGAAGTCAGAGGATGGAGTGAGAGGGAGAGTGACACTCGGGATCCAGATAGGGCCCAGCACATGGATGGACCTGGCCTTGTCCTCTCGGGTGGGTGTCTCTCTCGCCCTCTCGCTCATAGTGTTTGTGGGCCCTTTGATGATTATTACCGGGGATTCTGCCAATTAAGCGCGGGCTCACGTCCGTTCCCCTGGTAAAAAGATAAAATCCCTTCCATTGCTCCCTTCTTGCCGTGTCTATTCCGCCCTTCTCTCGACCAGTAACCAATAGCATCAACACTGCTCACTCTCTGTTCACTCTCGCCTTCTTGAAAAAGTGCTCTCACACCCTAGTACTTTTTCTGTTTGCTGGTTTGGGTGAAATGCGCCTTCACCTTTGTCTTTTCTGTCAGAAGGATACCTGAGTACGTCCATTCTCTTCCTGCTGACAGTCCACGCCAGCAGACACAACGTATTTACATTTTCCGTTGTGCAGCAAATACTTCACTAGGGCACACACACCTGTCGAAGCAATAGCGGAAAAGAAGCGAATGAATTGGAGATGAGTGAGATCGGTGCAGCCGTGGCCGTTCGTTTTATTCTTAGACAACACATACAACAGTGCCTTTTTTCATTTTTCTTTATTTGAGTGCCCAGCCGTTTTTTCTTTCTTTCCTACTCTTCTTCTTCTTCTTCTTCACTCTCCACATCCTCGCTCACTCGCACCCTTCCTTCCTTCCTCCCATCCATCCTGAGGCACCTTTATAAAACCCCCTACACCCCACAACTTTGCCTCTTCACTTTTCTTCTCTCCTCCGCTTTTAACGCCACATTCCATTGTTTGCAAACAACAACCACTACTACCACTTCTACACAAACTAATACACAACAACAATGAAGGCCGTCTTCTCCACCTCCTTGCTGCTCCTGGCGAGCACCGCTATGGCTCAGACCTTCAACGCTGCCGACTTCCCTCCCGTCAACGCTGTCCCCCCAGTCGACACTCCCCAGATGAAGGAGTGGCTCAAGGACATCAACCTTGCCGATGTCCCCAAGCTGGACCTCCACCCCGGCAACCCTCCCGCCGCTTGCCCCGAGCCCGCCAAAATCCCTGCCGACCAGTGCTGGTGGACTTGCCAGCAGTGTCTCGGCACCGACATTGACCGCTGCCCCAACGCTGGCGACTGGGGCATCACCTTTGACGATGGTAAGATGGGTATCATGAGCTTGTTGTTGTTGGATCACTTTGGGCACATCATTTCGCTTTAATAAAAAAAAAGGGAAGGGATGGGAGTGAGACAAGAAAACGGAGGTTCCATGGACCATCATGACTGTGCTGTCATAGACAAGGACAAAGACATAGAGAGTAAAAGGCTAGGAGGATGCATAGTCCATGGCTACTTTCTCCATGCCTGTCTGTATGTTATGGTGTGGTGTGCATGCGAGAGTGTGCCTGCGCCATGTTCTTTTTGTTCCTGACCCGACAAATCCATCGAAAACAAATAATCTCCTATTCTCTCTCGGATGTGTGTGTGTGGGAGAATGTTCCGCAATTGCAATTGCATTTAAACAAACATCATTTTGTGTTGCTCTCAAACATGTCATTAACATCGTAAACGTATTCGCTCCCTCATTCCCTCCTCTTCCTCGACATGCAGGCCCCACTCTCAACACTGTCCCTCTGCTGGCCACTCTCAAGGCCAACAACATCAAGGCCACTTTCTTCGTCATGGGTAGTAACGTCGTCAGAAACGCAGACGTCCTCAAGCAAGAGCACGCCGAAGACCACCACATCGCCTCCCACACCTGGTCCCACTTCCCCCTTACCTCCCTCAGCAACGAGCAGATCGTCGCCGAGGTCAAGTGGACCGAGAAGGCCGTCTTTGACATCACCGGCCTCAGAATGAAGTACATCCGCCCCCCATACGGTGACATTGACAACCGTGTCCGTGCCGTCATTGCCAAGCTCGGCTACCGTGTCGTCGACTGGACCGACGATGCCGCCGACTCCAAGGACTTTGCCCTCAACGCCGGATACACCGAAGCTACCCTCAATGACGGTGTCAAGAAAATGGCCACCCACTTGACCACCTGGGGCGCCAACCCTGCCAACAAGGGCGTCATTACTCTCGAGCACGATCTGTACAACGTCACCGTCGAATTTGCCAAGCGTCTCATTGCCTCCACCAAGGAGGCTAAGCTCAAGCCCATGACCGTTGCCCAGTGCCTCGGCGATGCCAGCCCTGTAAGTAGTAGATCGATCATCTCCGTGCAAGGTGCGATAATTGAACTTATCTCTGCATTTTGTTGACCATTTTACCTCCTTTTTTTCTTTTCTTAAACAGTACCAAACCGGCACCACCGCCCCCAAAGTCCCCGGCGGCGCCAAGTCCGGTGGGAACGCCTCCACCACCTCTCCCGGCACCGCCATGCCCTCCGTCAAGAGCCAGGGCTCCCGCATGTCCCAGGCCACCGGTGTCGTCATTGCCTCCATCCTCGCCTTTGCCGCTCTTGCGTTCTAAGCGAGGAACGTCGTTTCATCATAGATCCCATATATTACACATACTATGTATTTGTACCAAATATAACACATGTTTACGCATCTTACCCATGGGAAAAGGGAGACGCCGCATTTTTCTGCGGAAGGGTGCACTTTGTTTCTGCTCCAAACAGTGGGCGAAAGAATTGAGTGGATGCCAAGAGTAGATGGGCAGTCAGATGGCCACATCTTTCATTTCATCTGCCATCTTTCATCTAATCCATCCCATCCAGAGACACGATTTGCCCAATGTCACAAGACACCACGCCTACCCATATCCGGAGCATGGGTCCATTCCAGGTGGACGTCGATATTTGGCTCACCTCGGTCGTTCCCTCCGATGCTGATCACGTCTTTCGCCTCATCAACCTGAACAGCTCGATCGTCAACGGCCTGTATTCTAGCGCAGTGACATTTCCTTTCCCTCAAAAATCTGCCATCGCTTTCACGGATGGGTGTGTCGCAAGAAGAACCAAGTCGGGTCAAGAAACCACTTGGGCCATCCGCCAATCCGCAGACGGTCCACTCGTAGGCATCTTTGGCATCAACCTCTTTGACCACGGCGATGACGCTGCCCTGATATGCGATGGTGTACCCGTGGTGACTCCTACTGGATCCTCCGAGAAGGAGCGTCATTGTGGCGATCTTGGGTACTGGATCTCGCCCGAGTGTGCAGGACAAGGCATCATGTCCCGTGTGGTCGCCTATGGATTACGTCTAGCTCGCCAAGAATTTGGCTACAATCGCGTGCATGGCGAGTGTTGGAAAGACAACCTGGCTAGTCAACGCGTCATGACCCGAGCAGGAATGCGACCCTCGCCTGCCTTGCCATGCTTTGTGGCTAAATTCAATACGACAAAAGAGGTTGCCGGCTTCGTAATCGACCTCTGAACGAGAGAAGTTTATGGGAGAGATTTGTCATGAGTCGACCAAGTTAGGGGGGGGGGGAGGGTTGGGCTTGGGCTAAGGTGGACCAAACGGTCCATTGCCCGTTGTCAGGTCAAGCAGGGCAAGTGTTCCTGTTTGTCATTTTCGTAGGGTTTCCAACAAGTTTAAACAAGTTTAACAGTCTAACCTTTACCCAGGAGCCTCTCCTTTCGCCATGTACATGTTTCAATCGTCAAGGAACTTGGACGTATTTGTCAGTCTGTGTTCCTAGCTTTGGAGCTGAGGAGACACATATTAGACGAAGAGTGAATGGTGCAATGGACAAGAATAGTTTCTCTCTTCATTCTCTCAAAGATAACCACATCAAATATCGGGTGCTCCATGCACACCTTCTACTTCATCTAATTCCAATATGAAAAGTACGAGGAGTACGAAGCGAATGTATAATATGGGCACTTGTGTGGTTCTGTGTGCCACTTGGACCTCCGCCCGCACTAACCAAAAGTTCATGTCCATTGTCCAAGGATGGAAGTGGGCTGTCCTTCGCAGTCTTTTGTGTTTACAAATTTTGACGCCCAGTCCTCGGTGCCAACTTTGCAGGCCTAACTTCCCACTTTGGCTCAGTCATGCTCACTTCATGTTCCAAGAAAAGACGTCTCTCTTCTAAACGGGTTCATTTTTGTGCAACTTACCCAACCTCCACTCCCAAGGAGGATCTGTTGTTAACGGGTTTACTGGAGCTGAGTAGCCTTAGAGTCATGGATAAGCTGGTCGCATGCAACAAATGATGTTTTTTTCAAACGGAGCCACAAAAGGCAAGCAACCCACACACACACATTTTTTATGTTTATTTTTCTGGTTGCATGTCGGGGAGGTAGAGCACTCGAGGATGCACATCCATGCACACCCATGCCACGCTGTGCATGTCTGCCCCCTCTTTTGCCGCAATGGTTCAACAATCGTCCGATACTCGCTTCCACAAACGCCATTATCAACCAACCAGCGAACCAACCAACCATCGAGCCAACCCAATGTTGTGCCTGACTCAACCCCGTAAGTGGAGAAAGTGGCGAAAGTGATGAAGCTGATGAAAGTGGTGGTCCCATCCATCCACGACGAGTTTAACCTTAAAGCGAAAAAAGTATAAATGAGACAGGCGGAGAGAGAGGCACCCAACAACCAAAAAAAGTCAAATACACACACACCCACACTTTCTCTGTCTCTCTCTCTCTCTCTCAGTCCACCTCCATTTCTCCACTCTCATTCATCCATTGATTCCTTCATTCCATTCCTTCCTTCTCATTCCTTTCTTCATCCTTCATTTGTGCGTGTGTATAGAGTGTGCATAGTGCAGTTGCAGCCGTAGTGTAGAGTGTCTTTGTGTGTCAACAACAAACAAACAAGCTCGACTGAAATAATGTCAGATACCATCGTCAAAGAAGAAACGGCCTCGGCCGCCTCCACCATCCAAGAAAAGGACGATCACATCGACACCATGGTTTCTCTTCCCAAGGATACTGCCACTGTCTACATTAACCCAAGACCCGTCGTCCAGGGCTTCTGGAAGAGTCGCCTCGCCATCCACCCCGGCTTTGAGGGCGACCCACGAGAGACTCTATCCCGCCGTCGCAAGGCCGTGATCCTCGCTGTCATTGCCCAGGCTGGATGTCTGGGTGGATTCAGCTCCACCATCTATGTAAGTTTAAAAGAGATCGACAAAAAAAAATACATCATTAATTCATAAATGATATTTTACAGGGTAGATTCTAACCCATCCATCCAACTCTACTACTTTTTCCTCTTTCCAGTTCCCTTCCCTGGTCCAGATCACCAAGGATCTCAACGCCTCGACAACCACCATCAACTCGTCCGTCTCGCTCTTTATTTTGTTCATGGGCATCTCCCCTCTGTTGACCTCTACTTTATCTGACCACTTCAAGTTCCGCCGTGTCCTGTATCTGGTCTTCACTACCATCTTTTGCTTGGCCTCCTTGGGTGGTGGCTTTTCTAAATCGGCCGGTCCTCTCATTGCTGCGCGAGTCTTCCAAGCCATTGGATCGGGTGGCGCATCCATCCTCGGTGCGGGCACTGTTGCTGACATTTATGTAAGATGTGTTTGATCCTTGACTTTTTTCTTGCTTTCTTGTTGGTGTACACTTGCCTGCATACCCTCTTCCTTTTTCTGATTTGAATGCCAGTTCGTTTCGCATGTGTAATCAGAAAAAGTGGCGCAATTCCCCTAAGCCACCGACTTTCATTTGGGCGAAATGGCGTCGGAGAAAAAACAGCTTTTATTTTTTTTTATCTTTTTTCTTTTATTAGTGGCAATTATGCATGTTTCTGACACATCCGTTATTTGTTTCGCCTATGTTGTAACATAGGTCCCCACTGAGCAAGGCACATCCATGGGTCTGATGTTCCTCGGCCAGTTCCTGGGTCCCGTCCTGGGACCTCCCATCGGCGGTCTGCTTGCAGAGGCCTTTGGTTGGCAGGCTACCTTCTTCTTCATGGCCATCGTCAGTGCCATTGTTATCGTCGAGTTGTTCTTCTTGTTGCCTGAGACCTACCGCCACGAACCTGTTGACCCACTCTCAGCCATTGAGGCCAAGGGTGGAGACCCTGAGCCCAAGAAGCGCTTCAACCCCTTCCAGGCCGTTTTCCTGCTCAGACACCCTGTCGTCTTTCTGGCCTCGCTCGAGACTGGCATGATCTTTGCCCTCATGTTCTCCAGTAAGTCTCTAACACTATTACGAAACACAACAACAACAACAAAACGATGCACCAGACACATGCTAATTCTTTTTCCATCCTCCTTGTTTACATCGAACATAGTCGAAACTATTGCTCCTGTCCTCTTTGGCAAGTTCTACAACCTGTCCGAGTCCCAGACCGGCTTCACTTACATTGCCGCAGGTTTCGGCAGTGTTGTCGGCGCCGTGATTGGTGGCCGCCTGTCCGACATGTCGCTCATGAAAGCCAAGGCCAAGAACGGCGGCGAACTTGTCCTCGAGGACCGTTTGTCCCTCAACATGTGGATTGCCGGCTTCTTCACAGTTCCTTTGGGTTCCCTCCTCTTTGGCTGGGGCGCCGAGAAGCACCTCCATATCGCGGTCGCGATCGCCGGTTTCGGTATCTACAACTTTGGCATGTCCCAGGTCCTCTCTGCCGGTGCGGCTTACTTGGTCAACGCCATCCCCGGTCAGGGCTCGTCCGCCACGGCGGCAGGCAACTTTTTGCGCATGATCTTGGCCTGTGTGATCTCGCTGCTGGCCCAGATCATTGTCGACCATATCGGTTACGGTTACTATGGCGTGATCTTGGCGGCGCTCAACATCATTTGCATGGGCCTGTTCTACCTCGTCAAGATCAACGGTGCCAAGATGCGCGCCGATGCTACTCGCAAGGAGCAGTAAAGCTTGTTCTAGCAACATCGTATATATCCATCTCCATTTATCATTTAGTTATTAATCATACATAGACAACACAGCATTAAAGCTTGGACCTAAAATAATATTGGTTGAAAAGAAGCATTGTTGGCCTATGTAGGCGCAGGTAGGACGATAAAATCAAAATTATAAGAAAGACAGGGGATAACGCACTTCCAAGCGGCTTATTACAACAGACAATCTCATCCTGGATATCTTGTGTTTGTTCAGATGGTGAATTGGAACATGGACTTCTCAAGATGGAGAGGCTTTTTTTTGCAATGGAAACGAATAAACAAAAATGCCTAAGTCTTTGATCGATATCATTACTTGACAACTCCCCATTGTGCAAGCATCGATGATAGGCAAGAAGAAGGTACCTTAAGCGATAAGCGAGTACCTTGCAAGGTGTAGGCATGCTTTCTCTCGATAATGATCTTTGACAGTTTCCCGCACAACGACCGCTTGGCCGCGTTGCTCATCCTTCTCGTTCACACCGTGGCCAATGGCAGAAAGGAGGCACGTGTCATGGTGTCAATGTCATGGACATCTTTCTTCTTAATTCAAGTCGATTGGCTTGTCCTTACTTGTCCTCCCTGCTTTCTTGATAATCATCTCTCTTCTCCCTGCTCATATATCAACCTTGCACCAGATTCGATGGGTTTGTCGCGTAATGGTTGTTGGTGGTGTTGTTGAGAAATGGTCACAAAAGAACGGAAAAGCAAGAGCTCTCTCCTCCTCGCACCCATCCAACCCAAATATACTCTTGTCAGCCAGTCACATCGCACGGTTCTGAAAAACAAAAATCTTATCTCACAATGCTTTTTTTTTTTTTTGCTAGCATAGATGGTAATCCTCAGTAGAAACAAGAAGGCCCTGTCTATCGTATACTCAATATATACCACTTTGGCTAGGGATGGGGCCAAAGATAGTGCTTCCCCAACAACCATTGAGTGGAAGGGTTGGTGTCTCAGCTATTTAGTTAGAAATGAGCATAAACAGAAGTAGGTCTCAGAATGATATCATATGCGATGCTTCGAGCAGATCAACGTAACCGGGGAAAGGATGAAAAGGGAGTGTGAGTTCTTGGTCTGACTGGAGAGAGAAAGTGGTTCTTATTTTAAAAAAGATATAGGTGGCCCAACGGAACATCCTTTCTGTGCATGTTTGTCGGTAACTTCTGTCGTTGAACGGAGTCTTGAGAGAGAGGAAGGATGTGGGTAAGCGGAGCGGTGTAACCAACGTTCAAGTTGGTATGTGTGTGTATAATTATAGCGATGATGGAAAATGTTGAGTTGTGCATTTGTTCTTTTGTTCTTTGGAGTGTCTTATAGACAACATTCTCATTTTTTTTATGAATTGGGTCAGCGAAGAAAGAAAAAAGAAAAGCAAAGCACAGCTTATTTCGTAGGAGGAGGGGCGGGGTTAGAGGGGGATAACATTAGTATTGGCACCTGGGATTGCAAAAGCATTTGAGGCAACTGAAGCAAGTAAACCAATTGAAGAATTAAGGCATCGATATTTGAAACTAGGCATGACTGGCAAGGACAAAGGTACGTTCGGAACTAACGAAGCAGGCTGGTGTAATGGGCTCCATCCATCGACAGCTTCTTTTGTCTCTGGGGTTCCAAAGGATCGCCGTTGTTTGTTCCCCCTTTTTTTTTGTTTGCTGAGCTGAGAATCCGTTCTGTTTTTGGGTGGTGAGTGTAGGTGTGGATGTCATGGGAAAATGTGCGTATTCCTGCAGAGCAGAGTGACTCAATAGGAACTACCAATGATCAGTATTGAATTGTTTCTACCGAGCAAATGCAGCTCTTTTGATATTGATGTTGCTGGCCCCTTCACATCCAGTCTCCCTTGCAATACTTCCTTCCCTCTCCACAGGTGACTGGTTGGGTTGCACCCTCTTGGTTTGTTTTTGTTTTGGCTGCGAGGTGAACCCGTTAAGCAAGTGTGCCAGGGAGGTTCTTTTTTCATTATTACGGTGTTTATTCACGCGCCCTTAAGGAGTTGCGCCAAGTGCGGAGACAGTGGCGGGAAGACATGCCCATGTCTCGACCGTCGAATCAGAAGAGGGCCGCCAAATATTTCATTTTTTGCAAAGCCATGTCTGTCCTCCAGGGAAGTGAAGCGAGTGCGTGTTGTGTGGTTGTTTGCACGGATGAATGAATGGATGCAATAACAACAACAAAGAAGAGGAAGGAGCGGCCTTAAAACCACGGGCGTGTGCCCTCTTTTTTTCTGTTCTTTTTCTTGTTTTCTTTTCTTGTTTTTGTTTTTTACCTTTTTTTTTTCCCACAATCGCCACCCTCACGCCACCGCCTCTGTACTTTGTCGTACAAGTACCTTTCATACCCTCCCTTCAGGCACATCATTACCACCCATAACCCAATCTCACATATTTACCCACGACCTAACCACCACTCCACGAAACAAAACATAACAAACAGTCATACAATGGCCGACTACACAGCACTCTCCGACCTGGGCTTCTTTGACGACTACTCCTTCTCCAACACATACCCACAGCCACCCACATCCCTGTACAGTACGCCATCTTCAAACATGCTCTCGACCGTCGACCCCACCCTCACCACTCTCGACGTGGCTACCCCCTTTGCTCAGGATTCTCAAGTCACCTTCATGCCTTCTCCTTCTCCCTCCTTCGCTTCCTCCTCTTCTTCCTCGCCTTGCCCGTCCACGGGCTCGCCCTCGTCGTGCCCCTCACCCTTCAACAACAAACTCCCTGCGCCCATCGTCGACAACCTTGTGCCTAATACCACCACTAGCGCCACGACCACCAATATCAACACGACCACCTGGCCTGATGTGGCTCCCATGAATATCAAGGGCTTGTCCCAATTCGACCTCGCCCAGGTGCACCAATCGCAGTACGAGCTCCAGAACGCCAACCTTGACGACATCTTTTCCTTTGCATCCACTCCAGCATCGTACCTGACCGCCGCCACCCATGCACTCACGGGCCACGGGTCGCCCATGATCCCCTTTATCCCGCCTCCGTACCATGTGCATATGCAGCAGCTCCACCGTAGCCCCCACTTCCAGCAGCCACAGGGGATAGCCACCTCCTCGGGGCTCGACAAACTCGGGTGCCCTGTGTCGTCTACTTTGACCCCACAGGAACCCGTTTTGTCTCCACCTATTACCACGATGGCGCCTACTTCGATGCCTCCCATCCCTATGACCTTGGCGCCTACAACCTCGATGCCCCCCCACACTCAGGCACCCCAACCTCCAAACATGCCTTCTTCTCCCTTGCGTCCCCTCGCCATCGGGCTCAAGACCATCAAGATCACCAAGCCCCGCAAGCCCTCCAAGGCCGCGATCAAAGCCGCTGCCGGCATGGGTGTCCGCTGCCACAACTGTGCCGCCACCGTGACCCCCTTGTGGCGCCGCTCTGCCAACAACGAGCCCCTGTGCAACGCCTGTGGGCTGTACCTCAAGCTGCACGCCATGCACCGGCCCAAGCACTTGCAGCAAATCGCCTCCGGAGGAGCAAGTGGAAGCGGGAGAGGCAAGACGACCAAGGTGCTCTTGGAACAAGAGTACCCTTCCAAGGAAAATGCTTCTTCCCTTGCGCCCTTGAGCCAAACCTTGCCTACTGCCTCATCGATGCCCCCGAGCTGTACCAACTGCGAGACCACTTTGACACCCCTGTGGCGCAAGGATGACGCGGGAGAGATCTTGTGCAACGCCTGTGGGTTGTACTACAAGTTGCACAACCGCCACCGTCCCATCTCGCTCAAGCGCAATGTGATCCGTCGTCGGTCGCGGTACGAGAGCAAGGTCGTTGCTCCTCCTTCTCCCGCTCCTTCTTCTCCCGCTCCTCCTGTGTATGCTCCTCACGTGTCTCTCCAAGCTCAAGCCGAGCTTGTCCATGCCCAGATCCAAGCGCAGGCTGTCCAACTCCATGCCTGGAACCATCTTGAACGCTCTCAGTTTGTCATGCCATATCAGTCGATCTCGTCCTAACGCTTTCCTTCGTCCTGTTTTCCTTCTTTTTTCCCTCCCTTTCTTTGTCGTGTGTAAAAAGATCTATTTTCTTTTACGTATGTAACAATAACTCAAAATACAATATGCGTCTTTAAAAAAAAGCGACCAAGGGGTTTCCCTACTTTTTTAATGACTTCTTGTTGCCCTTCTTCTTGGCTCCCGAAGCTTCAGTACTTGCTCCCGATCCCGTCGACTTGATATATCCACATTCGTCCAAAAGAATCCGGGCGGCGTTGTTGATGTGTTTAAACCTGTCTGCACTCAACGGGATACCGCCATACCATCTAAAAACAGTCCACAAAAAAAAAAGAGATGTTAGGGTGTGGCGGACGAAATTATATCCTAATGGAATCGAAAAAAAAAGTCAGCCATGGTTACCTCGAGACAACAACAACAACGTTCTTGACATCCAGAATAGACATCAAGTGCAGTAACCGGCTGCCAGCAGCGGTTTCGCCGTCGTCATCGTTATCTATAAACCCCCAAATGTAAGAAGAAAAAAATCGAGTTAGTGAGACTTCTCTCTTTTTTTGTCAATCCACTGTTGTTTTTATCTTCCAGTCGGTTTGCTTCTTGTTACCTTGTGCAATAGTGCCATTCTCATTCTCGACCCTGAACGCCATGATGTTATGTGTGGCCTTGACCACCTTCTTGTTCTCTTGCTTCAGCTGCTGGATCATCCAGGGAACCTCCCCCGCCTGGGTGATTGGCGCCAAGTGCGCCACAAACACACTCTTGCGATCAACAATCGGTGCCCCCGTCTGAATCTTGAACACGCCCGGCACGGTGCTTAGCTTGGGGCTATTGGTGGTTGTATTGGATGGTGACGATAAGGATAGGGTCGACATCATAGCACTCGGATCAGTGTCGCCCTGGAAATAATCTGACAGCTCCTTGGCGCCTTCCTCTCCGTGTTCTTCTTCCTCATCCTCGTCCTCGTCCTCCTCATCTTCAGATGCGCCCTCAAGCTCCAGCTGCTCCAGGTAGCTCCTGAGCCACTCGATCCACGCGAACACGACCACCTCACCGGGGACAAAGCACTCTTCCAACCCCTGGTCAATCTCCTGGATCATGGCACTGGTCAGCCGGAGGGTACCGTAGTAGATACTCACAATCTCATGAACGGGAGGGGATGAGTTGGTCTCGGGGTATCCTTCGGGGAAGTAGATGCGGAGTTCGAGCTCCTTTTTGTTGCTTGTTATGTGAGGACCAGTGGTGGTGCTGGTGTTAGCGTTGGTGAGATGGGCTGTTGGGTCGTATTCGAAGTCGGGTTCCTCGAGCGAGACCTTGAGTGTGTAGACTGGAAGCGAGGGCTGGTTTGTTGTGATGGAGGATGGTAGGGCGTAGAATGACGAGGGTCCGTAAATCGAGACGATAGCGAGTGATTCCTCCTCCAGCGCAGATGGATCCATTGGCAGAGAAAGGCGAAAAGCTGGCGATGTGACAGCTGGCGATGGCAATGGCCCAAAAAAAAAGGTAAAGAGGAGAGATGGAAGGATGCAAACAAAGAATTGAATCACTAAAAAATGCATCGCATGTGTTTTTATTCTCGCCTTGTCCGTGAACGATGGTGACTGCTTCCGCTTTGCCCATCCATGTAACCAGGGTTGTAGGGCGGCTGTGGGATAATACGTGGATCGACCACATCTTGTAAACTATCGGACGCGAGGACGGGTCTTGGTGGAGCATCGTTGGGTCGTTCCAATGGTACATGTGCCAGCGGCGAGGCGATACTGGTCGACGCGATCCCGTAGTCGTTGTATGGAGCAGGAGGGGCTGGTGTAGGCACCATGTTCGACGGTGCCCTGAATGTAGGGTCCTCCATCTTGTTGTCATAGTAGACATGATCGTGCTCATGCTCTTGTACATACGTGTTGTCGGGTCCCATGGGCATCTCGATCTTGTGGCCAATGCTCATTCCCAGATCCTTCTTTCGACGACCAGTCTTTCGCCGGCTGGCACCATCGCCCCATTCTCGAGACTCGTTCCTTTCATCCTCCGTGCTGCCCAGAGATGAGTCGTATTCTCTTGTAAAGTGAACATGGCTCTTCTTTTTCTCTAGTCCAGAAGATGGGTTTCTCCTGTGTCTGTGGTGCGCTTCCAATGGCAGAGAAGGCTCCTCGTGGACTTTGTTGTTGGTGTATCCAGATACAGGTCCAGGTCCATTCCCTGAAGTCTCGGAAGGGACGGCTACGCTTGGGCTCTTTTCGACGATCCGCTTAAGCCGCTGCCCGCTCTTGTCCGATTTTTTCTTTTCCCGCTTGTACAGAAGCATACCAGCACCCACGGCACCCACCGCGATTCCTCCCATGGTCAGCCCCAGAACAAGTCCTAGTGTCGATCTTTTGGGGGTTTCGACAGGCGGGATTAACTCAGGCGGGGTCGTCATTTTGTAGGTGGACGTCCATAGCTGGGTCGATAAGTTGAACACTCCTGGCTCTGAACTGTAGATATTCAGCAGAAACGTATCCTTGGCACCTATGGTCAAAGTTCAAAGGGTAGAAAAAGGTTAGCACCCAGGTTGGTGGCAACTAGCGAATGAACTTAAAAAAAGCATAGGAGCAAAAGAGGTTACCGCCCCAGACAAGAAACCCGTCGTCGTGGATGGTGCACGCCATGCCTACTCTGCCATCGGAGGAGCTTGGGCCTCGTTTCCACTCGAGTGTGTTCAAGTTGAGCACATAGATGTCGCCCAAAAGTCCTTCCGCGACTTGGCCGCCATACACCACAAGGTTGTCATTCGCTTCATCTATTGTGAGTTGCCCAAGGTGTCCAAGACAAAGTAAAAAGAAAGAAAGAAAAAAAAAAAGGATTGGTTACACATTCTAGAACATCATTTTTATGTAGCGCCATGGTTTTGATCGAAACATACCGATGGCCACGCATGGGTCTTCCCGTCCTGAAGGTCCTGTTCCCGTCGTACTCAGAAACTGCCAAGTGTTGGTAGCAGGAATGTACTCGTAAATCACGGGAGGAACATAGGCCGCAGACCCAAGTCTCCCACCAAAGTAGAGGATGCTGTTGCGTCTATCACTCCACACTGCGCCATACCACTGACTGGAATTAACCCCCACTCCGCCCGTGGCGATGTCTCCTCCAGTAGATGGCTGCGGAATCGGGATGGGCGTGAGTGTGTCTGTCTTAGGGTCATACACGTCCATGGTGTTACACAAGTCAGACTGGTATCCTCCCCGAATATAAATCTTGCCATCGATCGGGTTCCCAATCGCCACCAGCCCACTGTTGCGCTTGGGTGGGTTGACCTTCGTGGCATTGGCGACCCATTTACGAGTACTGACATCGAGCAACGCGAGGAACGACTGGCTCGGATCTTCAGATCCAAAAATGGCGAGAAGAGGGGAGGTCTGGTTGAGTTGCTGGTACGGAAACATGAAGGTGTTGTTGAGTGAGGCCACACAAGAGGCACTTGAGAGATCGGGGCCGTCGGGGAGTTGGGTCCAAGGTGCATTGGACGACTTCCAGGGAACAGTCAGATCGAGAGCGTAGGTAGCAGTGAGGCCGACGAGGTAGAAGCCGCCTTGGATATACCATTTTCCCTGGGCTTGTGCACTGGCTGGGTAAGTGACACTTGTGGGATCAACTGGTTGTTGAGGCGAGGCGGTGGATGTCGGTGATGGTTTGGCAGTGCTATGCGATGGGAGTGCTGAAGTTGTTGGTCTCGTAGCAGCACTGGCAATGGTGATAAGGAGATGGGTACACAAGAATAAAGTTGTCCATGACCATAGAGATCGAGGGGCTACCCTGGAACTGTAGAAAAGTCGTGGGCTTAGTCGCAAGTGGGGGTGAGGAGGGGATAATGGGATGGGGAAGCCCCTGCGGCAAGAAACACCCATTGGTCTGATCGCAGGTTGTTTTTGGGTAATGGAGTGGGTCAAGAAGAGGGGCAAAGGCCCATGTGGGGCAATTGCACTTTGTGTGGTTGATGGATGGGTAATGAAGGAAAGAATGAAAGAATGAAAGAGAGAATGAGGTCAATGAGAAGGGAGCATGAGTGGGTATAAATAGGTGTGTGGGGTGGGGTGTCGAGCTTGTTTCGGGAGAAGAGAGAAAAAGGAGGCCCAGTTAATGTGGCAGAAATGAAGCCAGGTGAGCAGCCAGCCGTGGAAAGCCATTTGCCTATTTGTTGGAACCAATTTTTTTTTTGCCGCCATACACATCCGAGAGAGACTAGCAGAAATTGAGAGAGAGCGAGAGACAGAGTTAGGAAAAAAAAAAAAAAAAAAAAAGGCTGTTGTTTAGTGTTGCGGCAGTGTGGGTAGAGGACATTGCCCCGATCAGACCGTGTCGCAGTAAAAATTAAACTCGAGCGAGCTCAGCCATTCCCCCAAAAGCTTCAGCCCTGCAATTACGGCTGATCGAAACGCATGCTGAGAAGAGTACCCAAGGGTGATGAGTGGACGAGTGGATGAGGACCTCCGCGGGAACGGCAGTGCCGTCTCGTCAACACTGCAGATGGACAGCAGAGGTTCTCCATTTCCCATCAAGAGTCACTCTTGCAGGGTAAAGAGGCGCTGGACCCTGTTCTGTGCTTGAGCGCAATCTCTTTTTTTATTGGTCACCCAATGGGCGTCGAGCGGTGATGAGATGTCATTTCTTTGGTTGGAGAGACACTCGATGGTCCAAAGCTTGATGAAAAAAAAAAGCACAAGCGAAAAGAACACAGTGGTCCTAGACACGTGTGTAAACTCGGCAAGAAAAACACAGGTTGGCATGTACAACTTGCAAGCTCAAGGAAAAGAGATCTCGAAATGCACTGTCTTGTCATCGCCATCAAACCGCACTTGTGCTCCTGCCGCGCGTGTAAAATCGTTGCCTAGGATGTTGAGGTGAGCAAAGTGCGACTCGGCCGGCGACTGCACCACCGCCACCAGGTATCCGTTCAGCAACAGTGGTAGCCGGATCGAGCTACCTCTTCCCTCGGTCGAGACAGGCTCACCCACCACAACCATATCGTCCAGTCTGAGTGCACGCATGGCTTCCTCGGAAAGATAGGTTTGTGGAGACGCTTCCAGGTACAGGAAATGGACGTTGAGCGGTTTCCGTGTTGACAGGGTCGTGATCGCTCCGGACAGCTGCACGGGCAGAGAGATGATGGGCCGCATGCTCGCGCTCCAGACGGCGCCTCGGATCTGGTTCTGGTGGCTTACAGCGGATTCCTGCAAGTAAGCGGCGTGCAGCAGCTCCGAGACTTTGTCAAAGAGGTCGGACGAGATCAGGTCCTCAAAGTCTGCGCATAGTGTGTCAAACTGAGGGTTGGTCATGCGGGGATCAACAATGTCTTTGTGAATTGAAGGAGGAGAAGTGTGCAATTGTCAACGAGGGGAGTGAACATGCCATTTTTTTTTGTACGCACTCATGCTCACGTGAAGTTGCCACCATTTTCAGCGCTTTTTTGTTCGTTGTGTTGCAGCTTGCATGCTCCATTTTCTTGCTCAGTTGACCCCCCTCACACCTTCCTTCAATCAATTTGTAGTCGACATCACCCACACCATGTGGTACCTTGTAGGACAAGGAAGGCATTCCGGTACGAATCATAACTGACGTTCGCCAGATTTATTGTCCCACATGCTGGCTCACGCCTTTCCCCAATTTAAAATCGCAAAGGCATCCGCGTTTGGCTCAAGCCCGATTCGACCTTGACTATTGGAAGACTCCAAGGTGGTAGGTGAAACGAATACTTAGAGCACTGTGAGAATCCATCCTCAGACAAGCTTCCTTAACAAAAAATGCACTTTCGCTAATGCTATCACGTCTTTCTTGACTAGATGGTATATTATGTCTTGGAGACGGCGATATCTCTGTGGGCCGGCGTCATCTCGCCATATCAATAGACAAACCCACAATGGACACTGTAGTATGTTGATTTTCTCCTCCTCTCCACCTCCCCTCAAAGGCTCTGTGCTTCACCACAAGCAACCCTAATCATTTCACTTGTGTTCGCATAATAGAGAAGCAGAGGTCACACAAAAGTCATGGTACGTGACCTCAACTCCAAGTTTGGAGTCAAGATCAATGGAAAACAGATTGAGCAAGCAAAGGACATTGAGGTCTTGATCGAGGACAGCCAGACGTGGATCCGCCACGACACTCCACACCTCGCAGGACGAGGATATGGCGGCTATGCAGACTTCACTATTGGCGAGAACACCACGTTCAGACTCGAGAGAGTCGACCTCAGTGTCTGTTCCTCGGGGATGTTGCAGCATGAAAAGCTGAGATTGATCGAGTTTTCTATCGAACTGGGTGCGTTTGAATTTGATCCGCATACCCATTGATGTAGTGGTCGTGACAGCTCAATCTAACCCGAATTATGTTTCCATCTTTCTTTTTATCTGAACAGACATCAATGTCGAGACGAAGGCCTGGGTCTCAGGTACATCGACACATCTGGTCGTTGGCAACAACAAATTGACTGAAAAAACGTTCCAGGCTCTGGTGCAAGGTGCTTATCTTGTCAACACCTCGTGGCTCGACGCACTGAGAACATGTTTGAACGAGTCTTGGAAGTCCAAGGGTGCAGTGTTCAACTCACCCCTCGAGAGCGAGTTCCCAATACCACCACCGCCTGCACTCCAGGATTCTCCCATCGACTGGCAGCCGAACCCAGCAAGAATCTCTCTGTTTGAACACCATCGGTTTATATCGTTGGTGGAACCCAAGGTGCGTTTGACTTGCGTTCTAATATGTTTAATTTGGTTGTGTATAATTTGGTGGCGTGCCTACTTAGTTTTTTTCTTAATAGATCAAGAACCTGGGGCAGGTTATTGAATGTGCGGGAGGTCGCTGGTCAACGGAGGAACCCAACTCGGCTATGAAAGTGATCAGCGAATGCCTGTCGTCGACAATGATTCCAGTGTTTTTGATACCTCCAGGCGCAGATGGTCCCGAGCAGTTTCCAAATGTTGAAAATGTACTGAAGAGGTAAAATAGGAAAACTACTCAGGCAACTCTGTGGTTGTTTTTTTTTTATCTCCAAGGATGCTAATAGCTAATATTGGATCAAATACTATCATGTTAGGATGAACTATCGCTGGGTGCAGGAGGACGAAATAGGAAAGGCAGTGCTTTCTGTGGCAACAGATATGTATTGCAACCCAAAGTACATGGATGAACTGCCCTCGTACGAGACCATGTCGCTGATGCTGGGTAGCATGAACCAGTCTCAGTCCCTCTACATGGGTTCGTTAGCTGTCCCATCAACAGTGGCTGGCTCATCGACGTTGGAGGAACCTCACACTACACATGGAGCAAAAGAATCGCCACATGTGATCGAAGACGATGAAGACGCGATGAGTCTCTCACAGTTTATGCCCCGGACCAAGAAGTACACCAAAACAGGATCATCGACCTTTGCAGCAGAGACCGCTCCTTCATCACCCAAAGTGGAGATTGTCAGTCGCCCAGCCAAGAAGAAGGTACAGTTTGCTTTTACAAGACTCAAGACTTTTGAAAACATGTTGTCATCATGACACGCAGCCAATTTAACTTGTGAAAATTCATAGACCAAGGTTGACCGCATGGCAGCTTTTTTTGATCTGGACGATGAAGATGACGAACCAATGGTGATCACACCGCCCAAGCCTGTTTCCATACCGACCCCGACAACTGTCGCAAAAGCAAGAAGCGCATCCAATATCGACGTTCCGGTGGCAGTCGCATGGCCAGAACCCATCGACTTGGTTTCGGATCATGAAGAGGATGTTAAGCAAGAGGTCGATATCAAGAAGGATAAGACGGCACCCATTGACAAGGCACCAACCACATCTACAGAGGACATCCTTGATCACGAGGACGATATAGTCATGTCAGAAAAACCAGAGGAGATTAAGAAGGAGTCGTCAGTTCCCTCTGAAATGCTGTCATCGGCCTCCCAGCTGCTCAAAGAAAGTACTGTCGCGACCAAGAAAAAAAAGCCGACCGCCTATGACGCCGTGCGCGAGGATATGATTGCACTGAACCTGGATCGGAAGGTCGGTCGGCAAAAAGAGAACCTGGATGAGGCAGAACGAGGAAAGCGTTTGGAGGCACAGCGAGACGAGGCCAAGAACAAGTCGCTGACAACGGGATTGATGCAATCTGAACGCTGTGGCGCATTGCTGGCTAAGCATAAGCGTCGGAAACTGATTGAGCCTGCGAGTCAAGCAGAAAGCAGTCTTGCGCTGAGCGAACACATCAAGCCGGAGAACTTGACCAGTCTCCAGATCCTGGATGACATCAAGCGAGAGGACTGGCCCGAGCGTTGGAAGGCGTTGCCTAACTTCAAGACACGGCCCGTTATCAACCCTGAGCTTCAGGCGAGATGGAAGGACGTGCCCAACTACAAGACCTTCCGCAAGGTGAGATCATCTTGACAATGGTTGATGTCACAAATAGAAGGGATGTTTCCTTAATAATGTTCGCCTTCTGCCAAACACTAGTCCGTCTTACCGGGTATCCAGAAAGCTCCTGGTCAGCCCAAACCACTTGCCCTGGACGGAGAAATTGTGACTAAGCAAGAAGAAGTCATGAAAAAGAGTAAGCCTCACTTGATCTTACCTCAGTATACTGTCACACGAGCACCATCCACCTTTTAAATATGAAGTCTAACCGAGCCGTGTTTTTTCTTATCTCTTCTCTTCTCTTTTCTTCAAGTCGAAACGTACATCAAACGAGAAGAGCGCCCATCCTCAACCTCCAAGGCATTGCCTAAACTGAGCGAGAAACAAATGGTCAAGAACGATGTCAAGGCCTTGCTTTACGACGACTGAGTTGGTTTTGAGTTGTTCAGGAAATGACCCCTTGGTCGTTACCCTTTTGATGCCTTGAGCAGGCACGTTGTGTTATTTTTGTTGTTAAGAACTGTGTACTATATGCGAAGAGTGTAATAAAATGAGAAGAAACAAATGCCGTTGCCAAGTTTCCCAAAGCCAGTTTCCTGGCGAAATGGCGGTTTCCTGCTTACAAAAGAAAAGAAGGAAGCAGAAGCAGGTGTTTGTGTCTCGATACTGTGGGGGGAAATAAGTGCGGCTGAGGTTCGTGCGGAGGAAGCAAATATAATTTGGGGATGAATTAGAATAAGCTTTCGGCTCAAACAGCACCCTTGGTATTCTTTTGCTGGCATGCGCGATCCAAATGGACACACTTTCGCAGAGAAGGGTGGTAGTGGGAGAGAGTTTTGTGGAGTGGACCATCGTGGCAAGATGGATGGTGGAGACGATGACCGTGGTCCGGTGCATGGAGCCAGGCCATGCGACACGAGCAACAAATAAACACCTCTCAAGACTATTTTTCTTGTTGGGAAAGCTGATCCGACCTGGGGCCACTTGTTACACTCGATAGCAATGGCGCATGAGATGCTTGGCATTGTACCACTAGTGCCGTACCTCTCTCACATGGGAAAGAAAACAAGAACGTTGAGCATGGATGACGACGGTATGTGTGTGTGGGTGTGGAGCGAGCAGAGCAGCGCAAAAACAAAGGAGAGGACGACGTGAAGCGAAATACCATCCGAACATTGGCCAATGGGGTGACAGCAAACAACTTTGCGGTTTTTGATTGTCCGTCCCTTCGAACCTCGCTCGCCTCCAAACTTGAGCATATGTGTGTGTATGTGTGCTCGCTGCCACTGTCGCTCACTCAAACCCCATTTCCCATTTGCGCTGTTCGGTCCTTCCTTTCCCTTCGGCTCTATTCCACAGACACACTCTCTCACCCCACGCCTTTTTGCCTGCGACCTGCCTATATAAAATCCTTCCTTCATTCCATTCCATTCCATTCACCTTTCTTCTCTCCACAGTGCCATTCATTCCTCCCTTCAACCAACTCCAACTCCACCCCACCCAGCCTTACACATACTAATAATGGCCTTCCAATCCGAAGAAATCTTTGCTCGTCTCAACGAAGCCCTCGACGCCTTCGCCCCCGCCGAGCGCCAGGATCTTGTCAAACAGGTCAACGGCGTCTTTGAGTTCCACATCCGTAAGGAAGAGGCCCCCACCTCCGAGGTCAAGATCTGGCACGCAGAGGTCAAGCACGTGGGCATCATCAAAACCGGCCCCGCCCCCTCCAACCCCGATATCACCTTGTTCCTCACAGATGCCGACATGGTCGCCTTGGCCGTCGGCGATCTCTCTGGTGCACGAGCCTTTATCACCGATCGCATCGGCCTCAAGGGCCCCATGATGATGGCCATGAAGCTCGACGTCATCTTCCGTACCTTGGGCATGGGCCCCGCCAAGGGATCCGAATCTGATTTGGGCTACGACGGCTTCGAGTCCTCGTTCCTGATCCTCCAGATCTACGAGTACCTCCAAGTGCTGTCCGAGGCCGAGCGCAAAGCCGAGGTCGCCAAGGTCAAGGGCATCTTCCTCTTCAACGTCAAGAACACCAAGGGCGACACGGCCGTGTGGATGATGGACATGAAGAACGGCATCGGCATGATGAAGAAAGGCAAGATCGACGGCCTCAAGCCCGATATCACTCTGGAGATGAAGGACAAGGACTTTGTGGATCTGTTCATGGGCAAGACCAACGGACAAAAGGCGTTCATGACCGGCAAGATCAAGGTCAAGGGCGCCATCATGCTGGCACTCAAGCTCGATACCATGATGAAGGACACGCAAGAGAAGATTGGATTCTTTGGCGAGAAGAAGGCCAAGTTGTAAAAAAAAAATCGAAAGAGCAGGTGTAAAAAAAATAATCCATACCCCCCATGTAAATAAACAAAATTTCAATACACAGAAAGAAAAACAAAAGAAAAGCGTCGCTTTAACGTGTCCGAGAAAAAAAAAAAAAAAAAAGAATGGTATCTCTTGGTGGATCGATAAAGGTAATCCAATAAAAACAAGTGTCTCATAGCACAACCGAAAAGAATGTGGCACAAGATCAAGCATGGTATTTAAAAGCATGGTATTTAAAAGTATGTTTTGACGAGATGGACCTAGATACTTTCTTCTTTGCCAAGTTCGCGAAATGTCGAGTACAAAAAACCGATTCCTTCAGAAACGACTAGCAACCGACGACGAGTGGTGGTATACACTACTCGAGTATTGTGATCCTGCGTTGCCGTAAGCAGGGCTGTTATTTTGGCTGTGGCCATGACCATGCCCATAGTTGCTATTGCTGCTTCCAGGTCGCGAGGGATAGTCTGAGCGATGTACAGGCGTTTCCTTGTCTGGGTTAAATCCGTTGTAGCCGCCTTGCATGGAGCTGGGTGCCACAGGTGTCGAAGGCCGTGATCCAATCGAGTTGCCGAATCCAGTGTACTTGGGGGTCTCTATCAACACGGGTCCTGCCTCCTTCTTGTTAAGTAAGCTTCCAAAAATGGACTTGAGGATCCCGTTCTTCTTTTGGCTTTGCTCCGTCTTGTCAAAGCTGGGGAGTGCGTTATCGTTGGCACTGAGCGAGATGAAGTAGGCAAAGGGGATCATCCAAACACAGATCCCAAAGAAGCTGGCAATGCTCATGAAGCTGTAGTACCGGCGAGTAAAGAACTGGAACCACATAAAGTGATCACACAAGACCAGTGCTATTTGAATAGAACATTTTTGCCGAATGTTAGCCTCTAGAAACAAAACAGCGAATACGTGGAGGTGTCTCATATCCAGTTGGAAGGCACATACCACAGCTGGCGAGGAATGGGAGACTGAGGAGACTGATATAGGGGAATTTGCCGAGGTTGAGACTGTAGACTGCATGGCAGAACAGTGAGAACAAGATCTTTGAGAATGGGAATCCATCCAGCAGCCATAATGCCAGGTGCAAGACCGCTACCGCCTATGATGAGAAACAAACAAGTCCCGAGGTTAGATACAATCGTCCAACTCTTGTGTGTTCCTTTGAAAGACATGAGGAGCAGGCGCATGGTTCCTTCCCACGTACCACTGTCAATCCCTTGATGATCTTTTTCGTCAGCACTGTGTACTCTTCCACCAGTTCCGCGAGGTAGTATAGGCCGCAAGCTAAAAAAAAAAGATACGTGGAAAGAAACACGTCAAAGCTGTTTTTAGCCTTTGTTGGCATTGTTTGTTTCTTGATGTACGTGTTACGTCTGTTCTTAGAAACAAACATTCATTCACAGGAAAAGGCGTATTGTTGTTTCTTTACCGAGCGAGAGTGTGGAAAAGAGAAAAGCGATCCCTGTGCCAGCATAGGAGATCAATGTGAGCGTAATGCTTGATGGCATACTTGTGTATGAGTGTGTGTGTCGATCCGATGAGCTTGTTGTATGAATGAAGGCCCTTTGTAGTGTTCTCCCGTGTGCCTGCTTTGATGATGCTGATGTGTGGTGGTTCCTGAAGGAGTTGATGTGGATGATTCCTTTGATGAATGTGTCTTGAGATTGGCCCCTGATTCCTTGCTTGGCTTGTCTCGAATGTTGAGGTGTTGTATTGAAGAGAGATGATTGGATGGGTGGGTGGATGGATGAAGAAAAAAGAAAACGTGGGTAGGTTTGTCTCGTCGTGTGTCTGCCAAAAAAAAAAAAAAAAAAAAAAAAGAGCACACCCAAAATCCAAATCGATGTTCGAGAAAGGAAAGTGGTTTCTCTGTGCCATCCCTGTCTGCCCTAGCATTCCGCTCCGTATGTCCTTATGTTCGCACTTGCACTGGGAGCAGACCGTGTTTTTGCTGAATAGGATGAGCAAGTGGGCGAGCGAGGAGGACAGAGTGTCCCTCTTCTTCGTCCTCTTCTTGTTTGCATGAGAATGAGAAAAGAAGGAAAAGAATGCTAGTTGCCCCAGAACACACTATCTCATGTCACGTGCAGGGAGAACGCGTCGATGGTCTCCTTTGTTCAGCCGCCGAGCACTCGTCTACAGACAGCTCGTCCTCCCTTCCATATAAAGAACCTCAAATACGCGTGTCCGTATCTGCTGTCGGCTTTTCTTTTTCTTCTGGTTGTCTAAATACAGGGTACCG
This sequence comes from Podila verticillata NRRL 6337, assembly GCA_000739165.1. Lineage (NCBI taxonomy): Eukaryota > Fungi > Mortierellomycota > Mortierellomycetes > Mortierellales > Mortierellaceae > Podila > Podila verticillata. The sequence continues at coordinate 877,095 of KN042416.1, read as the reverse complement.
TAAGCCATCTGACCATGGATGAAGGTGACATGATCAACGCGACAGGTAGAAAGTCGATCGCATTCTTAGCAAAAGACACTTGGAACCCGAGCAGCCACACAAAGGAAAGACTCGCTGATTTGTAAGCAGTGTGGCATCGAGCCAATATATAAATACCTTCATATTCCTCTCGAACGAACCATCCTTGCATTTCTCTATCAATCACAACAGCGACGATAACAAAAATGCTTCTAAAGCCCACTATTATCGCATTGGCACTTGTTTTCATCTCGATGCCCACGTCCTCGTTGCCACTCGACCAAGATCTCACTCCACGGAGCGAGTCGAGCGAAAAGTGCTCCTCCGCATGCGACGAGCTGTACAAGCCCGTATGTGGCCAATCCAGGTCCGGTGCCTACCAAACCTTCACCAACGAGTGTTTCTTCAACCGATACAATGCCTGCCACCCCGAGGATCCCTTCAAGCTGGTGAAACAAGGGGCTTGTACGAAGTAGATCCCTTTGGTAAAGAGTTCCTCAATGACCACAACGACAAATAAAAAAAAGTACCAGCTTTTCTTTCTTCTGCAATGCAAGCACCTCCTGGAACATTCACGGAGGACGAGGGGTTTCTTGCTATCTACCGAGAAATGTCCATGTCCTGATACAGTGACAAACTAAAGCGTAGTCGGCAGGCCAAAATGGCTTCTTTTTTTTCTTTGGTCAATGTTGGAACTCGAAATGTGGAAGGCTTCCATCTTCCTTCAACCATTTGTCTGTTTCCTTCATCACGCATACCTCACCCAAGTCCACTATTTTTGCTGCTGGAGGAAATGGTTTGCTATTGGACGCCCAACCTTGTGTCTTTTCAGCCCATTTGTGACGTCTCCACTCTCTCCAACGGAAGCCCTCCTTTCCCCCTTCCCCACAAAAATAGCTGCAAATGCGCGTTTCTGCATGGAACGGTCCGCGCGCACTTTGCTGTCTAAATAAAGAGTGCAGCAAGGCAGTAGAGTCGCGAACATAAAAAAATTCGCCGTGGATGAAAGGTAGCAAGATCAACGCCATGAGTAGGAAAAAAAAAGGCGAAACACATTCTTAGCAGGAGCAACGCGTGCAAGCCAGATACAGCCACACGATTACACAAAGATAGAATCGCTATTCGCTACTACCACAGTTCATCGAAGAATAAAAGTAGCTCCCATTTTCCTCTCGACACCTTACACATCGAAAAAATCTTTTCATTTTCTCCCATCTGCAACACCAACAAATACAAAATGCTTCTCAAATCCATCCTCACCTTGGTACTCGTGTTCATGTCCATGTCCACCACATCCGCGCTGCCACTGGACCACCAAGACCTCGCCCCACGCAGCGAGTGCAAGACGTGCTTTGACATCTACGAGCCCGTCTGTGGCAAATCAAAGTCCGGCCGCTTCAAAACGTTCTCTAACAAGTGCTATCTCGATCAATACAACTGCCAGCATCCAGGCTACCACTTTGTGAAGGTCTCGGAGGGGGAATGCCCCAAAGAGAGTTCTTAATCAGAGCACCGATAATAAAAAACACATCCCAATAAAGAGCGTTTCTTCATGGGTTAAAACTGCAAGCTTTGTGTTTACTTAAGAAAGTCTTTATTGCTGTCTCAGCATTTTCTCTTTCTTTCAAGCCTCGTCCATGAAAAAGTCGAGCGAGCACGAGAACAAGGTCGGCCGCACCACCCGCTCGCCTTCCAACCTTGTCTGCATGAAGTTGTGCCGCACCCCGTACTGGAACTCAAAGAGGCTCGGACGAACAACCATCTTGCATGTTTCCTTCTCTTGCCCCTCCTCTCCTTCTTCTGACATGTCCTCGATCGTACCACAACCCGGAAGAGACCGTTTTCGCTTGATCCCAAGACCCCACTGGTCTTTAGCAAGTGCAGGTGTGGACGTGATGTGCACTGTCCGTCGACATCCGAAATGGCTATGAACAAGGCAGTCTTCGCTATAGGACCAGTTCTTCAACGACCGCGAGGAAGAAGAAGAAGCCCTGCTAGAGATCATAGACGACCAAAAGTTTCTCTTGTGGCGCACGATCGGACATGAACAGTTGTTGTTGTTGTTGTCTAGATCCAAAGACGACCGACGAGAGATCCGTCCGTCGCTCGAAGAGAAAGACGAAGAGGCCTTGAACAGGTTCTTGATCGTCGATGCGATGGATGTGTGGCGAGTGGAAGTAAAAGGCGCTTCAGAAGGTTCTGTCACGGGCCAAGAATGGCGGCGAGCCCTGGACGAGGTTTGGTTGGAGAGCGAGAGCGAGACCTTTGACCCAGAAAACGATGTAGAAGACGACGACGACGACGACGACGGCGGCAGCTCCTGTGAAGATCTTCGACTCTCATGTTCAGAAATGGACATGGGTCTGTGTGGCAACAGGAACGCTTCCACTTGCTTTTGGCCAAGATCGCTCGTCTCTAGCTCAACCGGCAACGGAAGGAACTCTGTCTTGCAAAGGTTACCGTGGACCAGCTTGGACAAAGAGCGCTGTAGGACTCGGTTCTGCTGAAGGGCAGCGATCTGCTCTCGAGCACAGATGATCTTGAGTGACTCTGTCCGAGATAGACTTTCATCCGAGGACGAGTGATCGGGGCCCAACTCGCTCCGAAGTGAGACCCATGGCGCAGGCGAGTTTCTGTTGGCCTTGAACGAAACCGTGGCAGAGGTGAGTGTGGGAGGGCGATCCGATCCGTTGCAATGAAAGAAATTGTTGTCGAACAATGATGGCTCTCGAGGTGTTTCCATTAATAGCGACTGCATGGCTTCCTCTTCCGTGGAGACTCCTGTTCCAGATCCTATACCTCCTGTCGTTGTTCCAACCTCAGGAGACATGCGTCGTGATCGCGCCTTCCAAATCATGTACTCAATATCCTCAGAGGCCATATGAGCTCGCTTCGAGGGAGGATTCGACGACCCCGGAGAACACTGGCCAGAGTTGGAGCAAGATGAGGAGGTGTGTTGGATCTCTTCTTGCTGCTGCAATATGGCGTGCCTCCGTTTGGCAGCCATCTGTAGGCCCAGTTTCTCCTCAAGCTGGAATTCGACAGTCCATTGATCTAAATCAAAGTCGGTGGCTCGCCATTTTGTCCTCAGTGTCGTGTCGTCGTATAATACTGGCTCTGCGTTGGTATTCGTTCCAGGGAGGTGTTCAATATCCTGTTGCTGGCGGATTTCGAGAGTGAGAACCATGAGGGCCAGAGAATGGTCCAGTATCTGCTGGAGGAGAGGGCGATGGATCTTGGGGAAGCTCTTGTAGACGAGAACAAGCGTGCTGAAGGACATGAATCCTGCAATGTACTGGATGATCTCTGGCGGCAACCCGTGGAAAGGGGTCGACCTCGTTTGAGTGAAGGATGGTGTGGCATCAGAGAAGAGGATCGTTTTACGTGTGGGATTTGAACGATCGTTATCCAGAGATTGAGATCGAGGCTGTGCGTAGATGAGACGAGATGATAACATATCTATAGACGCGCAATGCTCGGAACTGTCAGTCATGATCAACGCCGCTTGTGCATGGTGAGGGATATGATCGGTAAGCAAGGCCTGTGCCTGATATTCGCAGTCGATCACACGCGACTTGTATCGCAAGAAGGAAGGCAAGCTGCGGCCTTTCAAACCCATGGACGGGAACGTTGACTTTTTGACCATGTGGAGATCTATTGAGCAAGAAAGCGTTGGGTTATTTGAACAGGTTAGTAAACCACGATCATCGCGAGTTGCTTGTTTTTAATTTTTTGGGACGATACACTTACAGCGGGGAAAAATGTGCAGATAAGGTGCGAAGAAACAAAAGGGTGGAAAGTGGCAGCGAAAAGAAATAAGAAATGGAACAAGAAAAAGCAAAACTGTGGTGTTTTGGTACGCGGACAGATGGAGGAGGGAGACAGAGAGAGAGGAGAGGAGTTGTAGAAAGCAATTGCGGTCAAAGGGATCAAGATCAAGGATGTGAATGGTTTGTTTGATAAAAGAAAAGGGTAGGTAGGGTCAGACGGATTAGTCAGGAGAGGCGTTTGTTGCTTAGGGCGGGGGTGTGAATGTGTGTGTTAGTGCGTGTAATGGTGAACTGAAATAGGGGGGAACGGCTGAAGTGTATTAGCGTTTGGGGTGATGGATAAAAAGGCCAATGGTAATGGTGCGAATGGTGTGGCCTATGGTGAAAGGAAATAAGTGTGAATGCAATAAACATGTACGGTCAAGTATGTATGTGTGAGTAGAAAAGCGGGGCATTGGGAGTGGTGCTTGGCCCTTTTATATCCGCGAAAGAGAGAAGGGATGGGGAACCTAAATTCACTATCCGATCCGTGTTTGAGATGACTGATTGCCAAGGTCGAGTCCTAATAAGCACACTAAGCACAAAGCATTGCACATTGGCATTGGCATTGGCATCGAACACCCCACACACATAATCCCACCTAGACAGTGCACGAAACCATTGTCCTTGTCTCTTCTACTCTCAGGAAGAGAAGTAAGATCAGTGAATAAGGATAAGCACAGCTTAACCCTAATCAAACTTTTGGCTCAACCCTCTCGATCGAAATGCGAGCGCCATGCGCACAACGGATAAAATCACAGCCGGAGAAAAGTATCGACTATCACAACCAAGGGTTGTCTGCTTGTTGGTTGTAGAGAGTAGTAGAGTAGCAATGTGTTGCGATATGCTCGGTGCCACTATTTGGATAATCGAAGGGGGGTTTTCTTTCTTATTTTTTTGTGCCATTAACGTTGCTCTCGATCCATGGGTCCCCCTTTGACAGATGTGCATCATAGCGGGCATTTGTTTTATTGATATTCCTGCATCCGGGCATAGTCATAGTCCAAACTTCGGATAGTTGCCAAGTCATGGCCATTTTCACCTTATAACCATAAAAGTCTTAATCCGACGATCCGCCCTTGTTGCTCATGCTCTTCTGGGACAGTGAATGCTTCAAATTTAGGGTTACTGTACTATGACGGTGTTTGTTTGTCTATGAGTAAGTGTGTTCATGTCTGTCTATCAAACCCCGTCCAAGGGTTCCTTCCTGGCTCAGTCGCACCGTATCACTGTATGCACATGGGCCACATATAAGACATAAGAAAGAATACAACGACCTGCCCCGTCCAACCAAAAACGGCATGACCAACTCGAGGACCCTAGTTTTCACATGGCAAAATGTCGAGAGAGAGAATTGACGCCCAATCAGGCCACTGCCTTGGCTAAGTGGGAACAAAAATACAGGAGTGTTTGGTTTGTCATGATGAGTGGATTGAGTTGGTTGGGATGGGTGGATGGGATCCCCGCTTTCTATTCGCTGAGTTCTCATAACAAAGAGACATACAAAACGGCCAAGGGGTGCTGTGCCCAGCATGAGCATGAGCATGAGGCTTGGTATGAAAAATGGGCGAAGTGCCTTGGGCTTGGCCGTGCCTGGATCGGGGATAATTGCGACATCTCCCTGTCCGCCCCTCTCGTCTTGAGGATTGCTTGAGCGCACTTTCAACCTTGGCCTATGTTCACACTCACACACCTGATTCAGTATCTATTCGCATGCAACATCCCACTTGTCCTCATTCCCATCCTCCTTCTCATCTTCATACCCTCTGATCCCCGATCCAGGTACCCACTCCAAGCACGACTGTAACACGTTCCATGAGAGTGAGCAAATGCGGCAATCACGACTTGTTTGTTATTTGAAACTACGCCTAATGGCTATCTTATCAGTTCACTATAGAGGCCACGTTGAAGAGATATGTGAAAAGTATGGATAGTCGGGTAAATTGAAAGAGAGCGAAGAACGCGTCCAACGCTATTGTAAAATGTTGCGCATGAGGGTATAGGGCCTTTGGTTATAGATTAGTAGACGTACTGCTGGACCTTGATCCAGTAGTTGCGGAAGACCTGGTCTTCAAACGCGTCCAGGACACCTTCCTCAAAATCCTTGGGCGAGCACGCATTGAACCAAACCATACTTGACGCGAGCACAAAGTCGGCCCATCCAGCTATCATTTTTGTTGAGTAAAACAAAATGGTCCATGGTTAGTATGATCTCATCCCTGTTTACAAAATAACAAGCAATATCAACAACAAAACGAATAGGAAAAGTCATTTACGATGTGTTCCTAGGATCCATCCTCCACCACGCAAAGCTGTATGAACGAGCCCCAGATTCTCTCGGAGCTCTTTCAGATTCTCTGCCCGATCGCCTGCAATCATATTATAGGGCCTGCCGGAGCTCTTTTCGCGCGAGCTGCGGAAATAGTGTGCGTTGGCATCGTCCTGCATGTTGTACATGTCCTCGTAGACCATGCGCTGGATCGACGGGTGGATCTTGGACTGCACGTACGACTCAAAGAACCGCTGCAGGTTCTTTTCCGAAGGGTTGGCGCCAAAGAGCGAGGGGCGATCAGGATACTTTTCTTCAAGGTATTCGGCGATCGAAAAACTGTCTGTCAGACCTTGACCGTCTTCGATGACGAGCGTGGGCACGGTTGGGGCAGCGATGTTTGGACTATGGGAGGAGAGAGTTGGATCTTGAGTAAGGATTTTTTTTTGAGAGAGAGAGGTATTTGGAAAAGATCACGGTGGGTATCATCGTGTTGGCTTACCATGCTTTCGGAATAGTGATTGGAATCTCAAGGAATGTCAATGGAATCGACTCGTAGGTGACGCCCTTATAGTGCAGAGCCATCTTGGCTCGCCAGACTGCTGGCGAGAAGGAGATCTGGTGTGTCTTGCCATCCACAAGCTCAAACAACTTTAAAGCGATCGTCATGGTTTGCTCGGTGGTTGAGGTTGAGGTTGAGGTTGTAAGTGGGTTTGTTTCTATTTTTTTTTTCTTTGTTCGATGATGAGAAAAGAGGAGGGTGAAAGAAAGAAACAAAGAAAGAGAAAGAGTGCGTTGGGTGTTCAGAATGGAACTTGATGATCGTTTTATATGTCTTGGTGATGGCCTTTGTGTGGGTAACTGGTGTGTGGTGGTTGAATATGTCCGTTGAGGTAAAGGAGGGGTGGGAATCTTGTTTGATGAAGCGCACATTCATTCTGTTTTGTCAAAAAGATAACATTACGCAAATTGTGCTGCTTGTTGTGTCGAGTGGGATTTGGGATATGGATGAGTGCATAGATCTGTTTGTTCCCTGTCCAATTCAGCCATGTCAACAAGAACCGTTATCAACCCTGTCCATGGCCTCATATTTGATCGCCTCATACACATGTGGATGTACGGTCAATTGCTGTCATTCTCACCCTCTGTTCTCGGTCCGAATGGATGGTGCAATGGTTGCGATGGTGGGAATAAAAATGCGAAACAAAAAAAAGGAAACGGGGGTTATGGGTTTGTCCACCACTTTTAGATTTTATTCGATTACAAACATGAAAGAACAAATAAACCGTTTTTGTTTTCTGTGTATTGTGGTCCCTCCCGAGTTCACTCCAAGGGCACGATGGGCACTGCGCGTTTTTTCTCAGACTCCTATTGTTTGCTTGGGCGCAATGGGAGGGGGGAAGGAAGGCAAAGGAAGCGTGTCCACTCATGTCCATGTCTATCCATGCCAATCAATCATGCCCGTCCATCATGCCTTGACATCGGCACTGACATTATCATAACCCACGAGCCCTCCATCCACCTACCATCCCCTGTTTCCTGTTCTTTTTCTTCTTCCCCTATAATCGAATGGGGTTTCTCGCGCTTTTCCTTCCTTTCCTTCTTCCCCCCCTGCCCCTCTTTCGGTGAGCATGTATTTTTCTCGAACGGTGCACTGCGATTTGCTATGGATGTTTGTTTGTTTGTTTGTTTGTGTGTGTGTGTGTGTGTGTGTGTGTGTGTGTGTGTG
>KN042416.1:844524-869170 GCA_000739165.1 Podila verticillata NRRL 6337 | reverse complement strand
GCGTCTGTGTGTGTGTGTTCGTAAGCTTACGAAATTTTTCATGCAAAAAAAAAAAAAAAAAAAAAAAAAAAAAGAACCCACAAAAACTGCACATTAGGCCGAGGGCAAGCAACAAAAAAGCGAACTGGGTACGCATATCTGTGTTTCAGCCATGCGACAGCTGCTGTGGAGTTGGGTGCCGCCCCAGCTCTGTCCCCTTCCTTGAGGGTAGACCAGGGTATCTCGGACTGGTCCTGTGTCAGTGTGGTGAGAGTACAGTTGCGACTCTTGCTTGCATCAATGGCTCACTCGCTCAATGAGGATCTGCAATGTGCACGGAGAGACAAGAGACAAGGGCACACAAAAAGAAGAGGACGAGGAGCGTGGACCACGACAAATGCGGACACGTAGTCGTAAAAGCCAAAATTCGAGTGCGGACGAAAAAATTAATTAATTTTTGAACCGCAGCCCAAAGTCAATGGCTGAGAAACAGAGACAAATAGACACAGACAAGGTCGTCGGACAAGTAGAGCGCCGAGAGCGCATTACGTGTCATGTCGGTAGGTAGTTAATTGTTGTAGGACATGGAGCTGTTTGAACGACAGAGATGCGGCCATATAAGGACCAAGAGCTATTCCGGTTCCCACTCGGAAAAAGCGTCCTCCTGCACATCTTCAACTACTCCACTACACCCATCCCTGGACACACGTCAACAAAGTCGCGTTTTATTCTCCACTCTACTCTCCTCCCCACTCTTTGATCCATCCTATCCCATCCTACACATCATGCAAGTCCAATACCAACGCTTCAAAGTCAATGACAAGATCATCAGCATCGAGGCGGAGCTCAACAAGGCGAACGGCATCCATTTTGTGCTGCTGCAGGATGTTCAGGATGTGGTGCCAGACGCCGTGCGCTTTGAGATCGAAGGCAAGTCAGTCCGCTTCCTATCCGATGACTTTGGCAAGAGGTAGGAACACACCCTAGTCGAGTTCATGCAAATACTCCGTATGATCACGCCAGCATTGGGAATTAAAGCATTGATTAATTTTTAGGATCGAACCGCTTCGAGTAGCCTGGTATGGTGATGTCGTCATGGATATTGTTCTTGGCGCAGTCGTCCCATCGCCTCTTCCTACAACACCTCCCACCCCTATTGATGCACCGCCGGTCAAAAAAGATTTCCCTCTTACCAACTGGAGCCTAATCTACAAACCTCACCCTCGCTATCACCATCTTTCCGCCAAGGCTGTTCCTCCTCCCGAAGATGACTGGCGCGAGTACCTGCAGCAACAAGCGATTCGAGTAGCCATCCTGGTGGTTGCTTCTACCTTGACCATTCTATTGAACCAGACTGTATATGGTCAGCTCCGATACGCCGATTTTCCTGGGGTGATCTACTGGCACGTTGTTTACATCGCGCTCTTTGTCCTGAGTATTGTGTGGTTCCTGATGTTGGTGGTGTTGGTAGTGGAGGTGGTCTGGTACCTTGTCCGCACACCTCTGGCCACCAAACGGTCCATGTACCAACGGTTGTTTGATTTTTAGAACATTATCATAGTGCGCTCGGTAATATGAGCGTTTCCTTTCTTCCATGAACAGAATAAACGTTTAGCACGCGATACGTCTGGTCATCCATGGCCTCGGATAATTATTAAGGGTGATGTCCCCCTTTCTTCCGTTAGTGAAGTCGCAAAATCCCTATTTTTTTTCTTTGCCTCCATCCATCCACCCATCCTCCCACCCAATCTATTCTCATACCTTTCCACATTTTCACTTCCGCTTCTCTCTATAATGCCGGTTCTAAATGCCCAATGGGCATCAACACTTGTGGAGCTGCCAACATTGACCTTCCACCATGCATTGCTCCCACTCAGCATCTTTTCGGCCTTGCACGGCATCCGCGTCTCCATGGCTTACCGCCAAGCTATCGAACAAGCCTCGGCTCAGTCGCGTAAAGATGGTTCTCCTAAGCTAGACCGTGTCCCCTGGGGCCAGGCGCTTCTCTCTGTCCTCGCCATGTCTCTTGGCGGTGGATTCTCTGCCAGTACGAGTTCTGCTTTGTACTCATCACTATTAAGCCTCAGGTGGATTGTCGCGTGCCTGATATTAATAGACCAACCGACTTTTGTCATTTTCATTTTCTTTTACAAATTTAGGCATCCTGCTCGGTATGCCTCCTTCGTGGCTTGGATCAAATGTGGTGGTGCCGACCTACGCTCTCTCGTTCTTTCTGATCCAGTACACTGCCCTGTATGACATTCTCCAACAGTTGGTCCCACCAGCCGTGCTTGACTCCATTCTGATCACCGCCGATGGCTCACTCCGCGCCCTCTCCATTGCCAAGCTGGGTGTCGACGGCTCAAGGATGCGTTTTGCTGCAGACAGCCATGTCCCCGGTGTCAGCGAGCCCTGGTTCGCCATGTTGTTACTGGGCATGATTGCAGGATCCGGGGGCGGCATGTGGGCCGACTTTTTGAGACTCAAAACACATCACTGGACCATCCAAACCCCGACCTGGACACACACAGCGACCTGGGACATGAAGGCAGCATTGTTGAGTGCCTTCTTTTACGCATCGTCGACCTCGCCTCAGTTCCTCTCTCTTTTGCGCTCTGTTTACCCATCGGAGCAAGGATACGGCGACAAGGGTGGATTGCTGGAGATACAGGATGCAAAGGCGATGACTGTGCTTGTGATGTGCACTTTGTTACTGGGCAAGCGTGCCGAGGAGACTGTGTACCAGCTCACACGTTCACTACAGTCCTTTGCGACAGCCCACCAGAAACAGGATCATGTACTTGTTGAAAAGGACAACGACGCTTCATTGTATCAATCGCGACTGCGACGACGCATTACCAAGGACGAGGACGAAGATGAAGACACCGAAGACGAGCCCAAGAAGAGCACACGCGGACGCAAGAAGGGAACCACCAAGAAGGAAGTCTCTCCACCCTTGTCTCCTACTTCTACTTCATCGACCACCGAGGCGGTGACTCGCAGCACCCGCATCCGCAAATCCACACGACAGGAGCTGTGACGTGAGATGTGGTTTTAGCTTTAGTCTTCTTCCTTGCTGGCCAGAAAAATGATTTGTTGTTAATAACACGCCCATGCCTATGCCTACGTACGTCACTGACGTTGATTGTTTGTTTGTTGTGTCATGGATGTTCTGTCTTTTGCTGTGCACACCCAGTTCCACATCCTGCTATCTTTGGGTACTATTCCTTGTTCTCTTTTTTCCCTCTTTCTGCGCATGATGACAACAATATGGACAGTTCGGAAATGCAACAGCCATAAGCATGACGTCTGTTTCTTCTTGTTTTCGTTCTATGACGTGGGCCATCGGGCAACAACAACACTGTTGTGTTTGTTTGTTTGCTATTCACGCACGCATCCAGTCCGCATTTGTTGGGGTATTCCTTTATGCGCTATGGCAATAGACGCAAGCGCCCAATGGTATCCCCACGCCTCCATCCCCATCCGCGTCCCATACAATGGCCTCCATGCCCACACATGTTGGCCACAAGCACCAGGATAATGGCTCCTCCTCGCAGGCAGCACAACATTCCTCTCTGTCCCTTGTGTCTGCACTCTGCTCCCCTCCGTGCTTTGATTGGCTCAGTGCGCACAATACTTTGAATCAATAAGCCTGCCCAATCACGTTGATGGTGGATGTGTGCTCAGTGCAGCGTGTCTGTCTGTGTGACCAAAAAGAAGGGAATAAAAAAAAGGACGGGAATGGCATCAGTTCGCCTTTGAACCCATCGCGCCCATCGAAACATTCTTCTTCTTCTTTTTCTTCTCTCTTCTCTTTTTTCATTGAACACAACTCCAACCCATCTCCCCCCAACAGCAACTCTTCACGCAAACCGCACACGTTACCACACACACACACACATCTTTATAATTATTATCATTATTACTTATTCTCCTCTCAAGTCATTCACCACCTACACATCTCTTCTTGGTGCATTGTCTGACCTTTGGCTCGCCTAATTGTTCACTCCATCCATCTGCATCTCTCTTCTTCTCTTGTTGTTGGTGTTCGATAGTTCCGTTGTTACGCGACAGTGACCCTAACCCATCCAAGGATTCACTGCGTTCGTCGTCTCCCTTGCCTCCAACACCTGTTTACCCCGGCTATCCTCAATCCATGCCTACATCTCCCCATCCTGACAAGACTCCGAATACAACAACGCCTAAAAACAAAAAAAACGTCGCCGAAACCACCTTCAGTTCGAACCACCTTTCAACCACCTCTCCCCATTCTGTAGCTCGGCCACTCGATAGCCCCACCAGCCTTCCGCTTGATCGCTTTACTGCCCACGCTTCGCACCTCCACCAAAGACCTGTTAGTTCCCGCTCCAACAGCAATGTTATTATTACATCGACACTGCCTACGGAGGACCACCACCACCATGGCGCCCACGCCAATACTGGTTCCCAAGGGCAGCGGGCAGCAGGACCACATCCGCATGCTTCCTCGAGCTCGTCGTCGACATCTTCTTCTTCCTCGATGTCTGTCCGTTCATTCCAAGCCCAGGCCAGGAATGTAGTCGCCTCCTGGACTGGATTCGGCTCAACTGCCTCTCCAGTTGATGGTCCAGACGGAAATAGTGCTGGGGCCCCAAACCAGCAACAAAACAGACCTTCGGAAATGATGGCCATTGCCGAGGCGCGCTTGTTCACTCAGCAGCTTATGCACCAACAGCAGGACTCGCGAACGAGCACAGGGTCTGTGACAGGTGGACGATCCGTGCTTGGGTCCATGGGACGAGGGGGAGCAAGCACGATTGGAGGCGCAGGATCAGGAGGACACTCGAGCCCTGTTCTTGGAGGCGATGAGCCAAGCGAGCAGACTCTGCTTCTTACCAGACCACTGTGGGTGCAAGATCAGGATGCCGCAGCTTGCCGAATCTGTGCTCGCACCTTCAATGCTGTCCGTCGCAAGGTATTGTACACGAAGAAAGATACAGACAAGGGGAGGGTGACCCTTCACTTTTTGCCTGCGCGCACATTGTTGTTTGTTCTTCCAACCACTTTGTGCGTTGATTGTTACCCACCCCCTTCCATTCCCTATTTTTTGTTTGCTTTGCACGCGTTGGATGGGCATTCTCGGCCCTGCATTTCCTGCCCATCCCAATATTTTCGCAAAACGAAGCGAAGAGGAGGCGAAACTTTTTGCAGTGGACCGAGTGGAGTTGCGTCTTTTTCTTGCAATACGTGCTCCTAGGGGTGTTTGTTTCTTTGGGCTATGGAATACAGGTGCCCCGATCAAGTTGTATGAACTACGCCCAATTGGAATGGCAGGCACAGACAACAGTCGTAATGCCGGCTGTTTTCCTTTCCTTCTCTTCTCTCATCAGTTAAGCACCCGTGCTTTTGTCTTCTCCGTCCTTTTCGCATGATGAGCATGTACCCTTTGGTGTGGGACCGGGAGTGAGTCATCGAGTCATGCTTTTTCTTTTCTTTTCTTATGTGCAACACCGTGACCGAAAAGAGTGAGCAAAGGTCGCTTTACCTTTGTTATTTATTTTATTCTATTATATTCCGGGGAGTAACTAAATGGTGGCTAAACAGCAAAGCCCAATCATTATTTTTGGTTGGGGAATGTGCATTCAGGGACACACACACACACACACACACACACATACATACACACACACATACACAGCACACTTTCATCTCTTTGTGCCAAACAACAAAAAAAATAATGCCAACAACAACAACAACAACGACGACGACAACAACAACAAGCAGATGACCTGACCCTGGACAGTACCCTTCTAGTTCTGTTTATTTGCCATGCATCATCTTTTGTTCACCATCCATCTCTCTCGTCTTTGCTGTGATTGTTGAAATTGCATACTTTATGAGCATTGTTGACATGCGGCAACAGCAATAGCATCTTGCTTGATATGAAGATCACAAATCCTCTCCTGCTCCCTCTCACGCTCTTTGTTCGTTCGTTCTTTGTTCCTTTGTTTCTGTTCCAAAGGTGGCTGCCTTACATACATTGGACACGGCTCGTTCCATACTACTCTCTCCACTCTCCTTTTCGCTTCCCTTTCTTTTTTTATTCCATCGTTGTTTGCATATGTTTATTGTGTCTATGTGCGTCTGCGTGCGAGTGTCTCTCTCTCTCTCTCTTTCTCTCTTTCTGTGTGTGCGTGCACTCTCTCCTGGATGGTTCATATATGACCGACCGACTAACATCTCCATCTGTTTCTTCCATCTCCTTTTTTGTTCCTTTTCTATCTCGCTAATTGCCGTATCTCTCTCCTTCCTCGGAACACATGTCCAACATTGCGCGATTTGCGTTTTTGTGTTGTGGCTTTTGTGTGACCATCCTCATGGCTCGTCTATGACCCTGTCCTTCTTTGTCCTAACAGCATCATTGCCGTCAGTGGTACGTCATTTTTTTTAATGATATGCTGTCCAGACCAAAGGCCACACATATGGTCATTAGAGCATCACCTAACATTTCTTCATCTCGACGTTTGATGAATAGCGGTCACATCTTTTGCCATGACTGCAGCTCCCGAAGCATCGCCTTGCCCCAGCTGGGTTACACCAAGGCCGTTCGTGTCTGCAATGACTGCTTCGAGGTCGCTTACTTGGTGGCATACTGTCTCTCGGATGACCTAGGCACCTCGACACAGGTAAAGAAAGGGCTTTTTAGCCGGTTGTGTGTACGTAGGTGTCGACGTCTGTGTCGAATATTTATCTAGAAGTCGACCTTTTTCTTGCTCTGGATATAACATTAGATCCATGGAGCGCGTGGTCTGTACGAACTTATCGAGACAAACGATGGTAAAAGACACAAACGAATTCGTAGTGAAGATGGAGTGCAAACAGCTCTTGTGACGTGCTAACACATTTGATACCTCTTGTTTATCTGTGCTAATAGTCAAAGTCCTCCAGAGCGTTCTTGACCACGGCGGATTGGACGCCATGATTTACCTCTGTGGAAGTGTCCACGGATACGAACTCCACGCACTTGCTACAAACTCCCTTGCCGTCTTGTCCGAGAACCGTAAGCTTACTTGACTGTTTCCACAGTCCAGGTCTTATGATCATGGATGGATGTTGACCTGACTCTTTTGTCTTGCTCGTCTCATTGCTGGTACAGAGACAATCCAGGGAATCATTGTGGCCAAGCGGGCCATGCCATCACTGTTCCACTTGACACTGGTGTACGCTCAAAATGCTGCATCCCCTCCTCGTCCTCCTTCGCCACCCATGTCGCTTATCAGGATGGCGTCAAACCTTTCCCTCCATACCAAGAGCACCAAGCGGATTGAGACTGTGGTCGTCATTCTGATCAACATTACCCACATTGTCTATCAGATGTTGCCCAACAGTAAGTCGTTTTTGACGAGGTTACTTTGGCCCTACAAATCAGAAAGAGAGAGCTTCAGCTAACATTGATGACCAACATAGAACTCCTTGCCAATCAGCTTGTGAAAGAAGGCGCCATGGACAGCTTGATGAGCCTTTGTGTCTACTTCCCGTCGGGAGTGCGCTCACGAGCCATGGAGAAGGCTATCCGCTCGGTCGCACAGGAGCATGCCCAAGATGGGTCCGACAACACGGAATACCAACAGGAAGGCGAAGACTTCAACAGGAGCCCCAGCCCTTCGGGAGCCGTAGACGATGGTGAACCTGGCCTGATTGCCATGGACGACATGTACCACGTTCGTCTGGAGAGCATGCAAGGCGTGGCAGCCAAGTGCATTTCGGTGATGGCCGCCGAGGTGGCAAACCAGTCGTTTATTGTGGACGATCCTGAGCGCATTGACCGGCTTGTGCAGCTACTGTACTCAAACAACGCTGACGTGGTCAAGTATGCTTCCAAAACGATGGCGTATCTGTCCCTCCGCAACGACAAGTACAAGCCAGATATTGTCAAGGGATCCGGAGCCAGCGCATTGTTATCAGTGATCCGTATGGCAACGGGGGAGCACTTCCAGCTGGAAGCTCGACAAGGTGCCTCGCAGGCGTATTCCGAGGCTGTGTCACATGCTTGTTGTGCTCTTGCTAACTTGGCGACCAACACCGAGTCGCAAGAGATTCTGATGTCGCAGCTGGACCTTGTCAACACAGCCTGCTCGGTTGTGGGCGTGTTCCCTAACCAGCGCGAGGTGGAGCGACATGTAGCAAGATTGATTGCCAATCTGGCACTGTATGGTACGTATGTGGATGTACGGTACAAAGTAGCGAGATTGAGCTTCACTGATTAATTTCAACTTTATTTGTAAACCTCTTTAGATCAAAACAAGTTGTCATTGCTGACAGCATACACCTCAACAGATGGGATCGAGGTTTCACCCCAGCTTGCCCACCACACCGTCCCACATCGCTACTCGTCTCCCCCACCAGGTCGCCGCGCCAAAGGAAACGTGATTCCAACACTGTTGATGATCGGAAAACTGACCCTGGAGTGGGCAGGCAATCCCGAAGAGCAGGAGGCCGACAGGGCGTATCCATTCCACGGCCAGGATGTGATCGACTTTATGAACGACGATGACACCCGATTCGACAACCCTGGTTACCTGACCCCTAACGACTCTTCTTCCGAAACCGACGCCTCGCATGATGGAGGTGAGATCGACCAGGACAAGGGAGGCGAGCTTCTTGAGTGGGTGACCATTCGAGGCATGGAGGATGTCCAGCGCCATATCATCCGCGCGATCGACAATCTGATGACACTTGTGATGGAGGACCCAGCCTCCCACCAGAGCTTCAAGGTGTTTTCGCGAATTTGGCCGACTTTGGGACTCATCAAGGCGATCCAGATGGCGAACCAGGATGAGGACACACAGCGGCGTGCGACCCATGTGCTGACGACCTTGATCCAGCAGCAACAGATCCATGCAAAGACTATTCCGGCGATTAAGGAACAGATGGAGACGGAAGAGAGCAAGGTGGATCATGTCCAGGAGAGGGAGCAAAAGATCCGCGAGGAGGCGCATAAGCTGGAAGAAGCCGAGAAGGCCAAGGAGGAGGAAAAGGCAAAAAGACTTCAGGAGGAGCAAGAAGCGACTAGGGCAAAAGAGGAGGAGGAAGCAAAGGCAGCCAAGGCCAAGGAAGAAGAAGCCAAGGCCGCCAAAGCCAAGAAAGAGGAGGCTGAAGCATCCAGAGCCAGAGCAGAGGAGGAAGCCAAGGCGATCGCACAGGCTAAAGCAAAGGAACTGGCTCGCGCCGAAAGGGAGCGACTTGTCCGTGAGGCCATCAAACTGAAGTTTGCGGAGCAAGAAAAGGAGAAGCAGGAGAAGTTGCGACGGGAACAGCTAGCTGCCGAGGAGGAGGAGCGCCAGAAAATCGAGCAAGAGAAGGCAGCCAAGGAGCAGCGGAAGCTGGAGAGACGAGCTGAGCGAGAGCGTCTCGAAAGGGAGAGGCTTGAGCAGGAAAGTCTTGAACAGGAGCGACTCGAACAAAAGAAGCTCGAGAAAGAGCGAATCAAGAAAGAGCGTCGGGAGCAAGAGAGACTGGAGAAAGAGCGCCTTGAACGGGAAAGACTTGAACAAGAACGCCTGGAGAACGAACGCCTGGAACAGGAGCAACTTGAAAAGGAGCGCTTGGAAGAGGAAGAACGCCTGGAGCAAGAACGTATTAAGAAGGAGCGTAAAGAAGCAGCTCGTCTTGAACAGGAGCGCCTCGAGCAAGAACGCCTTGAACAAGAACTCGAACAGGAACGCCTGGAACAGGAGCACCTTAAGTACCAGCGTCTGGAGGAGGAGCGTATCGCCAAGGAGATGGAGCTCGAGCAAAAGAAACGGGAAAAAGTGACCCTTGCTGAGCTCGCAGATCAGTCAAGTCCCTTGGCGTCATCGTCGAGGTTCAGCGAGGAGATGCTCCGCAGCTCGTCGTCCAAGACATTGTCGAGCTCGGAGGATCTGAGTGTCGATGAGAGTCCTCGTCCTGTAGAGAAGGCCTCCAAGAAGACCAAGAAGAAGAAGGGACGAAAGTAATTTTCGTCCGCATCCATCCGTCCATCGACCAAAGAGTGCTATACTAGGTCATGGTGGTAGACTCGGTCTGCCGTTTTTTTTTTATCTTTTTTTTTTTTTTTTTTTTTTTCTTTTTCTCATCACATTTTTTTTTCTTTTTTTAACAACTTTTTTTTTTGTTACAACCAAAATATAATCGTATCATCGTCGCGAAATTCTCCACTTGCATTAATGTTGTGTGTATTATCTCAAGAGCGAGTGACTAATGACGGCGAGTACGAGTGCGAAAACTCGAACCAGACACCCGGTCGCATGGACCTGAGTGCATTCACAAACACGGTCTTGTCTTCCAGCGGCTCCTCTTTGACCAATCCACATTGGAATCCTTGCCAAGACGACACATCCACTCGCAGCTCCTTCAGCCGCGGGCAAAACACCTTTCGCTGCTTGGGAGTATCCTCGAAAAAGTTCACTGTCCTCATAAATTCAAAGTTGCTTGGGCACAACACCCCACGCACATCCCTACACTTGACCTCCAGCACCTCCAGCTTGTTTAAGCTCCCAAGTGCCCATAATGTATCCTCCTCGTTGGTCCAGCAAACGGCCCCCTCGATTCTCTCCTCCTCATACTTGCACCATTTCGACCTTCGTGAGCGCGTTGTGCAGACCTTCCCACCAGTGCTGTATACGGGGTAGTAGGTCAACTGGAATAAATTATTCGCCTGCCCAACCTTCAACTCCATGCGCAACGTGAGCGTTTGTACATTCGGGCACGCGTACGTCAGGTACCGGAATATCCCGAGCTGATATTGATCCGCCAGCTTGAGATCCACAACACGCAAGTGCAGACACCGCCACGAGACCCCACTCCGTGGGTCCATGTAGCGATGCTCCCATCGCTCCAAGCGCAAGATCCGTTTCTCGCATGTGTGCATCAGTTTCTTGGTCCGGTTTTCCGAGATGGGGACCATTTCCCATCGGCTTTGGCGCTCTTTTTTGAGTGCACACCGGTTGCGGTGCAGTCGGAAATGCACCATTGCATCATCAATGCGGTCTTGGCGGTCTTGGAGGTACTCTGCCTCGGGGCAGTTGTAGCCCGGTACCGTCGCGATCAGGTGAGTCAGCCCTGGGGTGTGCTTCAGCAGTCGGTTCACAGTCTTGTATGAGTGCCCCTCCTCCAGGACTGAGAATCGGGTCAGCTGGGCGAGGAACTGTGCCACCGCCGGATCAGGCCTCCAAGTTCGGTCTGGATTTAAGAATGACCGCTTTTCAATGTGCGTGATCTGCGGGAACAGCTCGGCGGTCAGGCGAAGCTCGAGCGCGAAGTTGTCGTCACTGCAGGGATTCTCAGGGACGATGGAGAGGTCGACGAGGTTGGGGCACAAGAAAACGGCGCGGCGGATCAAGGGCTCGATCGAAAGGGAGGGACTACCATTCCGATGTTGCATAGGTGGCAGATCAGAGCCATCTGGTCGTATGTGGACCTGGAGCGCTTGGAAAGTCATCAAACGGGGGCAAGTGCTCAGGAGCTCTGCCATGATCGAATAAGTAAAGGTTGTGTGCTTTGTCACCAAGCGAGAGAGTTGAAACGTCCGCCGTGGTTGATTGGTGGAGTAAGAGGAAGAAGGAGAAGAGATAGTGGTGCTTGTAAAAGGGGCCTTGCTGCAGAGGAGTACATACCCTCCAATAGCCAACGAGTCGAGGTTGGGGCATGCCTCGAGGATGGGCAGCAGTGGGAAGGGAGAGCATTGAGAGTGCAGTTCCAATGTACGCATCGACTGCATGTACGGAAGGATCGCGGGCAAGCCTCCTGGGGTCCATAGGTCGCCACCAGTTATGGTCAGTTTTTTCATATGGTGGAGAAGGCATGGTGGTGTCGCTCGATCTTTTCCGTCGTGAGTGGTCAGTATAGACTCTATCGGCATTAGTGAACATGCCTCCTGGGCGACGGCGTTACAATTGCTACCCTGGATCGGCTCTGTGATGGAATCCCGGAATCGTCTCCAGCCGTAGTCCCAGGTATCAAATGGAGGTATTCGGTCCATATATCTTCGTGGGTTTGACGACGAGTATTTAATCTGGAGGACATTCACTTGACCTAGTCGCATTTTCCGGAGTAAATTGTCCTCGTCCTTTTGGCTCCCAAGAGTCCATAAGCCCTTGCGCTCGATATAGCACTTGGCAATAGCATGGAACCAGCGCGAGGCAAGGCTGATTCCTTGGCAGAGAGTAGTGTTGTCCAGACTGGAGAATATGATATGCAACACTTCTACTGGAAGGGTTGGTATGACAATGGGATCCGGGATGTGTTTCAAAGGCGTTCGAAGCGAAGGCGAGTAGAAGGCTGTCGAGTGTGCCGGTAGCAGTAGGGGTTCAGAGGGGAACTTTCGTGTGGTGTATGTGGTGTGACGGTGTCTTGCTCGAGAGAGCGGTGGCACTCTGGGCCTGACCGAGAAATCGCCATAGATCTCTATGTCCTGATCATCGCCTTCAGCCTCACAGTCGCAGTCGTAGCAACCTCCATATGCCCAGTCCTTCCTCGACTGGGTGGGATCTTGTCCTTCCCCCTTGTCTGAAAAAAAAGTATGCATGGTTGATTCCCTCAGGCCGAGTTCTTGAGAATGAAGCGGGAGTGGAACGGAGGGAGAGGGATTCAGTGTGGGGTCCGGATGAGAGAGTGAGAGAAGTGAAGAGAGAAGAGAGAGAGAGAGTGTGTGTGATTGTGTGTGACAACGATCCACGATTTGGAGTTTCTCCGTAGCTCTCGCTAAGTTTCATCCCGCAGAAGTGCTGCGGCAATGCAGCAATGAGCATTTGTACAATTGCCCCTATTCCTTGGAATAAACAACGATTCGCTTGCGCAGAGCGAGAAGGATTGCACAAGGGCGGAGGTGTCAACACACAAAGAAAAGGGCGTTTTCGAGGTCGAGACTATTTGTTCTGCAGGACATTGATGCACACATGCAAACCATTGAATCAAGTCTCTGTTGCTAATTCCATCTCACTTTTCTAAATTATTGTTCTTGGCTCCATGTTCTTTCTCTTTGCATGGCTGATGTTGGTGATGCTGATGGGCAAGGGCGACAATCCGGCCTGACACTTTTTCTTGTCTTTTTATTCCTCTTCTCTTCTCTTCTCAGTCTTCATCTCCATCTCATTCACATGCACCACCTCACAAACTCCACCTCGACACTGAATGCAACCATTCGAATGGCGACCATGCGAAAAAAAAAAGCAGTCGTTGGAAAATGAAAAAGCGGTTGTGGGGAAATGAAAAGGCAGTGGTGAGGAAAATGAGGAGAGCAGCTGTGGGGAAAGAGAGCAGTCGCGGCGACATGACAAAGCAGTGGTGAGGGAAAAAAAGCAGTGTGGAAATCGTTCTGTTTTCTTTGTGGACAGTGACATGAGGCTCAACAACGAAAGAAGCTTATTTGAGCCTCGTGAAAAAAAGGCGGCAAAAAAGGATGTGGGGGGACGGTGTTGGACGCCCGCCTGTTACAAAGGCAAGGGGTGTGAACACATGCCATCGAAACTTATTATGCTCTTGTTTCTAATGGGAATCAAAGTACTGTCCCACGGCCTTGCGGTGGTGGCAAATCTTATTCGTCAGTTTGTCCTTTGGCTTTCTATCTTCTATTTCTTTTTTTCGCACTTTTTCTTCGTTATTCCTTTCTATCACCCACCTTGTTACCACAGTCATCGCCCCCATCCTTTACGTACATCTTGCTGGAGGTTCTCGACAAGCCAGTAGATGACACGTGAAGCCCGAAACGATAGATCTGACATTGATGGCGGCCAGGAAGTCTTTTGCGCCTGAGTCATCTTTGAATTTAAGATGGATGTAAGGGCTTATCGGGTCAAGACCGTCAAGTTGGATAGAAATGAGTGTTGCTGCCCAGACTCCATAGTTTGGAACACCCATTTCGGTGGTCTAGTTAGGCAATATGATGTGATGGTTGCTGGAGATGGAGTGGGGAGGTGCGCCAAGGATGTGCGAAGGTTCATGAGAGGGGGCTTGGGAAGATTTGGTGGGACAGGAAGGAACGAAGGAAGGTAAAGAAGGGAAAGAGAGCAAGAGCTTCGATGGTCATAATATCTCAAAGTGCAGTCTTCTCATGCAAACATTTTTTTATGTTCTTACACGGAAACGTTAATTTCGTGAAGCGGTTGAGACTGGCATAGGGTGTGGCTAATCTCTGATAGAGTTCAGGTCCTACTGAGCTTTGAGACAGTCGCCCACGATTCCCGAGATTAAGCGTTAGAAACTATCCAAACGTTATTCTTTCTTTTTTATCCAGTAGACTAGAGCCATGCCACTACCGGAGCATATGTCTCTGTGTAAAAACCTCATCTCTATCGCCTTGACTTTTTGAGTTGTAGAAGATTTCACTGGGGGCAGATCGCTGTCACAGCGTCCTCAAGGTCCGATTGCACTCGTTTGCCCTCGAGGAACGTGTCGGTCAACGTTATCAGCAAGTCCATCTTGGTATAATCAGCCAGACTGATATTGTTGTTCCCCAAGGGTGGGCTGAAGCGTTTATACACGGTGTTCTTGTGCTCTGGTCGATTGTGCAGGTCCGACATGTAGCGCGAGAAATCCTTGTTCTTGGCGTTGGTGTTGGTAGCAAGGGCCACCACCGAAGAGGCGATGCCAACCAGCTTTGACCACGAGCTGAATGAGTCGCCAGGATGTCTATATCCGGTGCCAAGGCTGACGACACAGGAGATAGGCGGCTCAGGCTCATGAGGCCCGACTACGTCGTAGCGAGCATACCAGAGCTGATCAATAGGGTTGTTGTTCAGGAGCCCGCCGTCCCAGAACACCAGACCCTCTTCAACGCCCTCGGGCTTCCAGACTACCTCAGGGAAATATATCGGCGCCGCAGACGTGGCTCTCATAGCCAGGCTGATGTTGATCTCGCCTCGGCCCGTCTGCATGACTGTATTGACAATGGGGTCAGTGTAGCTGGTGGTTTCGTGGTAGGACCGGAAGAGGACCGTCTCCCCCCTGTTCTTTGCAGTTGTGCACACAAACCTAACAAAGGCTTGTTATTAGCCCCATGCATACAAGGTACATCATCAAGTCAAGTCTGAGCTTGTGATGCTCCGACTTGACCTGACTAGGGAACAAGGTCAAGGCGGAAAACTTACATTTTGCTAGCGTCCTTGCTAGCGTCCGGACGGTAGAGCAGTGCCTTTCCTTTATTGGCCTTGTCAGTGTTGTCTAGCCCATACTTCCCCACCACGCTGTCGATGGCCTTTTCCAGGGTGGCCGAGTCGAATAGGGTGTTCTGCAAGACCAGTTTGCCGTTGTTGACGATACCTTCCATCCAGGTGGGTACGCTCCACCCATAGACCTTCGGTCGAAACACTTCCTGCGAAATATTCTTGTATTCTTCAATGGCCTGCCCGACCGTCATGCGGAGCCGAAAAAGCATGATGGCGATGATGCCACCCGTGCTGGTGCCGGCAGCCAGCTCGAAGTAATCGGCGGGGATGGGTATCTCACTCAGCGCCATCCGCTTCTGGACGCGCTTCATGATTTCGTCCAGGATCATGAGCGAGACGATGCCCCGCACACCGCCGCCATCAAGGCAAAGCAGTCTGGCACCATTGGGGTGATTGAACTTGGTTCCTCCGTGAGTAGTTGCCATGGTGTTAAGGACAGATAAGATTCGACGGCTGGGAGGATTGATGGTGGATAAAGGATCAAAGGAGAAAGAAAAGTATATGTGTTTGAGATTGCAGGATGAGGAGCTAGGGACAAGGAGTGAGGGCTATTTATGCCAAAGAGAAGTGAGGGCGTTCGCCTTCCACCATTGGTTATTCAGCAGATTTTTCTACATGAACTCGTGTGAGCCCCATGGTCACTGGCCTAGACTGCTCTCTGCCCTGCTTTCTTCGACGGCGATTTATTTACAGGGTGATCCTGCGGACCATCGAAAAAAACACTAAAACACGTATTCTCCTTGTTGAAAAATATGCGGGGTCCATTAGAGCCTATTTCCGCCTCCTTTATTTCTCCGTCGTAGCCAATCAGGTTTTACCGCCAGTCCCTAACGTCGCTTAATTTATTTGGGCGCCGGACGCATTTTCTCAGAGAAAGTAATGTTGGCTTGGTTTCGGGTATCTCAGTGATCTCTGTAGTCTGTGTTACCCCGCACCCGCACCAGTGGCATTACAGGAGGCAGTGGCTCTATCGGACTATGGGCTCTAGATCTGCTTCGATTCAGCTGGGCGACAGGTGGAACCAGTCTTGTCCGGGACTGGTGTTAAGTCGGCCAATCATGTGCTTCAAGACAACATTTCACGAACCGGGGAATAACAGAATTTAGGCATTCGTGAATTTTTACACGTACGCATTTTGATATGCGTCAGTTTTTATTCACCAGGTTGGTGGTGGCATTTGCTTCATCCAAGGGACGCATTTCCGCAGTCATCTGTTCGCCTTTTTTTTTTTTTTTTCCTGTTCCCTTTTTTACTTTTCTTTACGGTCCTAAATGAAACGAGGGGAAGAGGCGAGAGAATAAAGATCCAAAGATTCTTCAGCTGCTTCGTCCCCAACATCGTTGTCGGCAGCAATGAGCATTTCTAATTTAATCTCAAGAAATTGTGTGCGATCAGAAATGTAGGGCATGGTGAAAGTCAAAAATGTCGAAAGGGAGTTGGAAATTGGGAGAACTTTTTTTTGACGTCTTTCGTTACTCACCTGCCTCACTGTTAGTGTATTTCCGTGCAACGCATTTCCAAAAAATGCGCTCCTAGATTTATTTGAATGTGTGCACACCAAAACACTTCTCGTTCTAATGTCATGCAACTACGGGCATGGTTGAAAGCTGGTCTACGCGAGCGAACGTAGGCGCCGCAAAGGTAGGAAGGCAATTAAGGCCCAGCTGATGTTCCATACCGGTTCGTTCTGAGACCCTGCCTTGGTCTTCAATAAAAAAATATATTCCAAATAAAGAAAATAGTATATTCTGTGACGATGTTCGACTGCTCGATATCTTTCTTTAATACACCTCTCTTACTCTGTTGCTCTCCATACACGTGTCTTCATTATGCATGAAGAACATGAGAACAAAAAACTGCTCTCGCTCAAGCTGGCCGTTGTAGCATTACAAGGCATAGCAACAGTGTCCAACATCCTGTCCGACATTATGATGGACCACCACAGTTGAGAAAGACGACTGGGAAGTTATAGCGATAGAGAGTCTATGGTTGTGGGGAACATACCTCCGAATACAGGGAAATCTTTAGCCTGCATCCCTTCCAGCACGCTCAACAGAATATTCGAACTGAACCACTCAAGAACAGGATCGCCAGCGCATAGCGGAGGGTCTGGTAAATCCAAAAAAAGAAGACTCGGCCCTGAATCCAGTGTATCGACGACGCCTCGCCATACGACCTTCGGTAGCTCCGCACGCCAGTTGTAGTCATTGGCAATTTAATTTCCCTTGCACGTAGCTGTCGAGAAATTCGGCATGTTTTGATTCTGTTGCAAAAAACTTGTCTGTAATCTTTTTAATGTCCACACGAAGGTCGCCTAGTTATATGAAAAAGAAGAGGACATTAGCCTAGGATTGATCATCACAACACCAAACGTGATACCATTGCACTCATCTGACAGCGGCGTGCCAGGACGAGAATTATCCGATAGATAACCCGGGAGTGGGGTGGAGACGCGGGCAGGGACAGGTGCATGTACTATGTCGGTGGAATTGGGGTGAAAATTAAGGTAAGTACAATAAACGTATGCAACATGTCAATGAAACTAAGATGCGTTTGCATTACCTGG
Organism: Podila verticillata NRRL 6337; assembly: GCA_000739165.1. Classification (NCBI taxonomy): domain Eukaryota; kingdom Fungi; phylum Mortierellomycota; class Mortierellomycetes; order Mortierellales; family Mortierellaceae; genus Podila; species Podila verticillata. Next base: position 851,440 of record KN042416.1, on the reverse strand, counting down.
AGGTGGTCGCTGGACAATGATGTGAATCGTTTTTTTTATGGCGATTGATCCACAAAGAATATCGGAAACATCGTCTGTTGGGTCAAGATCTGTTGATGACTCGAAACCGTTCAAGACAATTGGTTTGTGTTTGTTCGCTGGACAACGGGAATCGAGACGCACCACAGAGTGAGATCATCGGCATCAACATCATGGAGGTTGTTAGTCTTTTTGGCTTTGATAAGGTCCTTGAGGTGGCCGACTGTTTTGAAGGACTCAATCTCGACAGGAAAAGCGTAGGAGGTAGCCTCTTCATCGACGAGACAGAACAATCTCGTGAGGGTATCGGTCATGGTGTTGCGAAGCGAGGGATGTAAAGAGGAAAAGGATGGTAGGTGAGGTATGAATGAAAAGGATGGAGAGACAGACAGAAGGTGAAGGATGAAAGAAAGGTAGCCAAGGGAAGAGGTATCGTGGCAAAGGCGAAGGAGGCGCAGGAGTGATGAAGGCGTGTGAGTGACAGTGACGATGGCGGAGGATGAATAGGAGGGAGCGGTGGCAAAGGCGATAAAGGCGTGACCACTGTCTCCTCATTTACTCTTTCCACACCTTTCACTATTTCTTCTTGATCGCGCTTTCCTCCTTATTCTCCTTTTCCCTCTCTCATCATCCAATCTCTCAAGTCACACTTATTCAATCTGCAGACACGTAGCATATTTACTTGCAAGACAAGTAATCTGAAATACTGCAGCAAAGCACCATCGTGCTCATTGCTTCTTTGCCACTCTTGATACCTTCCGTCTTAGACCGCCGAGCACTCCTCTTCGCTGATCAAGGTAATTTTTCTTTTGAAGCGAGTAATTGCATTCGATTGAACGCAGACCTAGAAAAGACATTCATCGGATAAACACTGGTACTTTCTTAGCACGCTCCTGTTCAGTGCGCGGCAGGAGGTAGACGGAAAGTGGAGTGTGGTAGGATGTTTTAGTATATGGTGGGACTCGCCATCGCTGGCACTTTCTTAGCACGCTTCTGTTTAGTGCGCAGCAGGAGGTAGACGGAAAGTGGGTGTGGTAGAGTGGTCAACTGCTTCTTTTTAATTGATTGATTTTTTTTTGCCAGATACTCTTCTATTGTCAGAATTTTAACTGTTTGCTTGTGAGTGTGGGACCTCTAGGAATGAATTCAGAGAAAACCAATTCCCTACAAGTACAATGGTTGAAGAATAAGATCATGAAGAAAGAAGCCATCTCCATGCGTGACTTTGCAATCACCTTCGAGTACTTGTGTGAAAACGACGCTGACGAAGCTTTTTTCACTACCCTTCTGTCAAAAAGCTTCATCGCACCAACAATCCGGACAGCCCTACTAAACAATTATGAAATCTGGAAGCGCAACGAAGGCCCAACATTCTGGGCGTCTCAGACAGCAACGCTATCATTAACACAGACAGCCGGCGAGCTTGTAGCGGAAGGCGCACATGTGGCTAAGGATCTGGTTCGGAAAAGTAGGATTTCCATTGTCCCTTCTGGAAGAAGTGCACAGACAGAGGAAACGTCCCGAAGTCAATGTACCACTCTTCTAGTGGGCCGCAAGCGTGTACATGATTCATTGGGCGAACTGGACGAGCATCACCAAAAGCTGCTCGTGATACATGTGAGTACATTTTGCAATGACAAAGTGCCATGTCGGTTGACCCAGAAGGTCGTGTGTTGCCATTCCCTTCTCACTCTATTTTTTTTCAACTTCTCTACACTCAGGTCCTACTGTCGACCATTACAAAAGAGCGGCGATGCTATCAGAAGATGTGCTTTGAAAGCAGCCTAATGGGAATGAAATCGATTCGAATAAGATCGCATCGAATGAAGCCTTTATTCGACCGTCGATGAATCGAATGCATTTGGTATTCAAAACAACAAAAAAATCACGAACGAGACTCATTTGATTCGATTTGACCGTTGAGAAACAGTAGTTGTGATATTTCTATGCCGCCATGTATTGTTTGGAGCTGCAGAGATTGACTTGATATACCTATTTTTTTTACGCGTTGAGGGTTGAGTTTTGAGTGTGTCTCAGACTTAATAAAAGGTAGGGATGTATTAGGGGGTGTCAAACCCTGACATTTTGCGTCGCATATTTTTTTTGGTTCACGAAAAATGCGTCCGCATTCTCCTTTAAGATGCGTCACTTAAAATGCACCAGGGGTGACCCTGGTGCATGGAGAAATGCGGCAGCAACAAAAAAAAATGACGTATTTTTTTTGGAAGAAGATAATGTCACGGGGATGTAAATGCCTTATTCTCACATCCCTACGCAGGATTCCCGTGGAAACCTTATTTTTTGTTGAAATTTTTTAAATTTTTCTTGAATTCTGCGCACATTAAGACCCCCAGAGAGGCCCCAGCAGACGCCAGCACGGAAAATTCATCGATGTTCCCTTCCCCAGATACACGCGGGTTATCCTCCTCATTCCCTCCCATTTTCCTTTCTTTGCTGAGCATATATTAGGGTTCAATGTGGACACGACACTGAAAGTTTGAGAAGTCTTAAGGGGAGTACGGAAAAACGCCGCAGAAATCCCGTGGAAAAATGAGGGATGTGAGAATAAGGCATTTACATCCCCGTGAGACTATCTCGCTCCATTTTTTTTTCTGCGTTAAAAAAATACGGCCGCATCAAATTTTGCAAGTGTCAGGGTTTGACACCCCCTATTCTCACATCCCTCAGTATTGAATTAATTTCACAGAGATGTGAGAATAGGAAAATCCCATCCGATGTGAGATTATCCCCTCACTACAAAACACAATCGCACGACTGTGAGATGAAGGGGTTTACATCCGTGTGAGACTATCTCCCTAGTCCCTACATGTATGGGCGCAGTGGGGAAGGGGTGAGACAGAATCATTCTGGTGATACTAAAGAGAACAAAGTGTGTTTATGAGACTCGGCTGCCGTCATGGCGAACCACGGCATGAAAAATACTCGCTGTGCCTCCAGCAGCGGTTAATCGTTTTATCTAGGAAAGCAGAGTCTCACCCGAGGGCTGCCGTGTGCGCTTAAGAGAAATTTAAGGTTGCTGGAAGGAACCAATGGCATTACCAGGTATTGGTTTGCACATGATGCTCTCAAAAAGACCAAAATGCTTGCAGTGCCCCCAGCAGCAGTGACCATTCGTTTTATCCACGAAAGCAGAGTCTGACCTAAGGGCAGCCGTGTGCGCTCAAGAGAAATTTAAGTTTGCTGGAAGGAACCAATGGCATGTCCAGGTATTGGTTTGCACCTGATGCTCTCAAAAAGACCAAAAATGCTTGCTGTGCCTCCAGCAGCAGTGATCATTCGTTTTATCCACGAAAGCGGCGTCTCACCTGAGGGCTGTCGTGAGTTCTCAAGAGAATATTAAGACTTGATGGCAAATTGTTACTTTCCTTTCACAACTCTTTTCACATATATAAAGAAGTCGTACCTCCCAGCATCCTGCTCCGACCCACATCTGATCCTACCTCAAGACTCTAGACTAGTAACAGCACCCAGGGACATCACGCAACAACTACTCAAGAGCCATTGCAAGTACCTTGAAAAAGCTGCCACACGAACGATCTCCTTCGCAGAACCCTCGCAAGATCGCCCCAGACCCCTACCAAGAACATACACGGAGCGTTCACAGGACGGCCCACACACCCGCAAACAAGCCTGCATTCCTTGACAGACCAGACCCTTGTAAGAATATATATATTAACGTACTATTGTACTATTGTACTTTCGCGAATAAGCTTAAGGGATAGCGATGATTTTCATAACTGACCTATTCACTCTTAACTCCAGGGACATGTGGTTGAAGCCTATTATTGCGCTGTCTCTGGCAGCTGCTGCTTTATCGCAAAAGCTGGACAATTGCACTGTCACGCTCAATATTGCCGCCGGTGGGCATGAAAATGACCTCGCAAAAGCTTTTGACTGCGTTTTTCCAGAACTTTTGCATGAAGACTGTTTTGACCGCTACAGCTCACTCAGAGTAGCTTTCAGAGCACCACCTATGGACAACCAATACCCAGAGCCAAGAACGTGCAACTATGATGTCTCTTCTAAAGTGCAAATCTCGGTTACCGATTTCCTCAACATTCCTGCTGTCTGCAGCATGGTGGGCGGAAAGATGACTTACGCTACTAGGAATGAGTGCATCAGTTCTAAATAGACAGAAAACGTTGATCCATGATAAAGACGTCAAGATGGTCGTACATTGTAGCCTATGAGACTCTGACTTTTTATGCCCTTGGGTTCTTTCTCTCATTAAATTATCTTGATGGTGTAGAGCACTGCTGTCGGGTCCCGACAAGACAAGATAGGATGTGTGCGTGTATGGAGGTCAAAGGAAATGAAGGGATCGAGAATTCAAAGGAACTGCAAGGGTATAATTGTTATTTCAAGACAAGGGATCAGAAAGAAGGGATGCCCTGCTCCATGTAAGCTGTTCTAGATGAGCGAGATAGAGACGATAACATAAGAATCCCGGACTTAGCGTTCTTGGCGTTCTTGGAGTACATAGGTGTTGATGTTATGGATATGCGAAAGGAGAAACCCCGAGGAAGAAAGGTGCATGGGAACCTTGTAATGAAACATTGACTTCGGGCGCACAGTAGAGCCCTGGGAAGTTTGTAGGGACTTAGTGCGTAGTGCGAGAGCAAGAACGACCCAGTATGTGACAATAATGTTTGTTAGGCGAGGATACAGTAATTTTCCGGATTTTCGCAATAAAAGAAGATAACACATATCTGGTCCTGGTCAAGCTTAAGTCGTCATGTTATTTATCCGACTTGGCCAGCTAAAACTGAAACACACTTGCTTATTGTCCTTGGCCGTCCGGTGGTGCATGATCCTTAGCTCTAAAACGCACAATCGTGGGTACCTCCATGAGCAGGGCGACGAGAATTGATTCTGGCATCGAAGAGACAGCAGTTCTTCCCGGACCAGCCTCCTCTCGATTTGCCATTGCGGCTTCCAGCGCCGATACTTGGAGATGAAGATTGGCTTGCTCCACAACTGGCATTATTTTCGCTCCTGAGCTGTTGCGACTCGTAGTCGATGGTTTTCAGTAAGTTTCTATACGTATCAACTTTAAGTATAAAACAACTCAGTGACAACTACAGTGTGTGGTGCTCCAAATATTGCCGTGTACTTCTAACTTACCCTAACTTGGAGTCAATTGCCTTTCATTTCTATCAAGATGATCGTGTTAATATCCCTTCCATCCATTGTGTAGTCACGAATCTTAGGTTGGACATTGCACCATCCATGGACCTGCACAACCTGGCTTCGCTCTTCTTTATTTTCTGCGAACTTCCTTTCTCTTCGTTTGTTCGTTTCTCGCCCTTTGAATGTTTTGATTATGGGGAATCTCGACGTCACCACATCACCTCTAAAAGTGCCTTTTTCTCCTGGACCGAATCAATGTTCTTACCAGCGACTGCATACCAGTTGGCCGCTGCTCCTCTCCCTACACCTTCTACTTCAACGCCCACAAGTCCTACCATACTCTCGACTACATTATCGACATCACTGCTCGGGCTCCCCTGATCTGACATGGAGCTCTAATCCTTATCTCCAGAACCAGATACCCACTACACATAGTTGGATAGCCTGGCTTCCGCCGCAACGTAGCTTTTCAACTCAACACGACCTCTTCATCTCTTCTCTCACCTCCCTGCACTCTTTGTTTACAATCACCTTTTAAATACGGTTCACTTTGTTCAAATAGAAATCTATGCCGGGGCTAAGGCAGTAACCGTTCAGTGTCGTGTTAAATCCAATCCACTTTATAATCAACAGCTGTTCTCTACATCCAACATGGGATTTATTGTACTATAAGACAGCGCTTGGTCTGCGACATTTGATGCAGCACCTATGGCCCGATCGAGTTTCTCCACATGTACAAAGTGGTCAGAGTCAAGTTGGTCTCGAAACCTTCAGAATGTGCCTGAGCTCCTTTATCACCAATCGAGTTGTTCTGCAATTCGAAGGTGGTCAGAGTTAGGTTGGTCTTTAGTGCCTCAGAGAGAAGTTGAGCTCCATTGGTTCCGATGGAGTTGCTCATCAAGTACAAACTAGTCAAAGTTGAGTTGGTCTTGAGTACGTCAGCCAGTGCATGAGCTCCTTCGTATCTGATCGAGTTTGTCCTCAAGTTCAAAGTGGTCAGAGTGGAGTTTATCTTGAGTGCCTGAGCCAGCGCCTGAGCTCCGCCATCCCCGATGGAGTTGCTCATCAAGTACAAAGTAGTCAGAGTCGAGTTGATCTTGAGTGCCTCAGCCAAATCCTGAGCTCCGTTGTCTGTGATTGCAGTGCTCTGCAAGTCTAGTGTGGTCATGGTCGAGTTGGACTTAAGTGCTTCAAACAGCACTTGGGCACCATTGTCTCCAATCGAGTTGCTCCACAAGTATAAACTGGTCAGAGTCGAGTTTGATTTAAGTGCCTCGCCCAGCGCATGAGCCCCGATATCTCCAATCGAGTTGTTCATCAAGTCCAAAGTAGTCAGAGTGGAGTTGGTCTTAAGTGCATCAGCCAGTGCCTGAGCTCCTTCATCTCCAATCGCGTTCTTCTGCAAATCCAAAGTGGCCAGAGTCGAGTTGGTCTTGAGAGCCTTAGACAACGCATGAGATCCGTTGTCTGTGATAAAGTTGCTCCACAGGTACAAAGTGTCCAGAGTCGAGTTGGTTTCAAGTGCCTCAGCCAGAGCCTGAGCTCCGTCGTCTCCGATCGAGTTGTACCCCAAGTTCAAAATAGTCAGAGTTGAGTTGGTTCTGAGCGCCTCAGCCAGCGTCTGAGCTGCACTGTCTTCGATCGGGTTGTTTTTCAAGTCTAATGAAGTCAGAGTCGAGTTGGTCTTGAGGGCGTCAGACCATGCCAAGTATATTTCGTGTTGGATCAAGTTCTTATGCAAGTCTAA
>KN042416.1:778626-843677 GCA_000739165.1 Podila verticillata NRRL 6337 | reverse complement strand
CCTTGCAGTCCAAAGTGGTCAGAGTCGAGTTTGTCTTGAGTGCCTCAGCCAGCGCCTGAGCTCCACTGTCTTTGATCGAGTTGCGTTGCAAGTCCAAAGTGGTCAGAGTGGAGTTGGTCTTGAGTGTCTCAGCTAGCGCCTGAGCTCCGTCGTCTCCGATCAAGTTGCTTTTCAAGTCCAAAGTGGTCAGAGTTGAGTTGGTCTTGAGTGCCTCAGCCAGCGCCTGAGCTCCACTGTCTTTGATCGAGTTGCGTTGCAAGTCCAAAGTGGTCAGAGTGGAGTTGGTCTTGAGTGTCTCAGCTAGCGCCTGAGCTCCGTCGTCTCCGATCAAGTTGCTTTTCAAGTCCAAAGTGGTCAGAGTCGAGTTTGTCTTGAGAGCGTCAGCTAGCGCCTGAGCTCCGCCGTGTCCAATCGAGTTGGTCCTCAAGTTCAAAATAGTCAGAGTCGAGTTTGTCTTGAGTGCCTCAGCCAGCGCCTGAGCTCCGTCGTCTCCGATCAAGTTGCTTTTCAAGTCCAAAGTGGTCAGAGTCGAGTTTGTCTTGAGAGCGTCAGCTAGCACCTGAGCTCCGTCGTCTCCGATCAAGTTGCCTTGCAAGTCCAAAGTGGTCAGAGTCGAGTTTGTCTTGAGTGCCTCAGCCAGCGCCTGAGCTCCACTGTCTTTGATCGAGTTGCGTTGCAAGTCCAAAGTGGTCAGAGTGGAGTTGGTCTTGAGTGTCTCAGCTAGCGCCTGAGCTCCGTCGTCTCCGATCAAGTTGCTTTTCAAGTCCAAAGTGGTCAGAGTTGAGTTGGTCTTGAGTGCCTCAGCCAGCGCCTGAGCTCCACTGTCTTTGATCGAGTTTCTTTCCAAGTTCAAAGTGATCAGAGTCCAGTTGGTCTTGAGCGCCTCAGCTAGTGCCTGAGCTCCGTTGTCCCCGATGAAGGTGAAGCTCAAGTCCAAAGTGGTCAAAGTTGAGATGGTATCCAGTGCCTCAAACAGCGCAAGCTTTTTATTGGATCGGATGTGCCGTGACGTCGTAGGCATGATACCAATGATGATAGGATCTCAGGAATAAAAGTGTAGGATTAAGTGTGGCAGAGGATGGAAGCGAAAGTGATTAACGATTGAAGCGGATGGGAGAGAAGGAGTCGCAAATTTCGATTTGTTTTCATCCGTGTGAGAAAAAATGATTCTCCTCAAAATGTGGGCTTTTTTAAAGTTCTGACTCGGGATTGGGCGAAGCAACGAATAATTGTAAGCTCCAAGATGCTGAAGGGCGAAGGCAAGGCGAAGGTGAAGACTGCACCACACAAGTATTGACATTGGGTGCACAAAAGACATGGTGAAATGTCGACACTTTCTGTACCCTGTGTCCCATCTCTCTTTCCACCTCCTTACGTTATCTCGATCATTGCGACGTCCTTTTTGGTCGGCTCTTTCGATCCTTGCGTCACTAGAATTCGAAGACGCCTTGTCAATGCTTTGTTCGCTTGTCAAAATTCATTTGCTGTCATTTAACGGTTAGTGCTAATGAGAAAGAGACAGAGCCCTCCCCTTCTGGGGCGAAAAGTCCATTTTTTATTGACTTGGGCTTGCAGCCACCGGTGTGTTTGAAGCAAATGCTCCTGGTCGACAGCAACAATTGAAACTGCAGAAATAGCAACGAATGGCTGCCTTCCGACACCCTCTCAAGATAGACCGACATATGGCGGATGTGTCAGGTCGAGCCAGCATTCTCTATGACCATATACACAAAGCAACGACTACATGGCGAGCGTTGTGCAAAATGAAATGAGCCAGGCACACAAGATATGGTAGAAGTAGGCTTCTACTCGTTATTTTGCTCAGTGTCCTGTACTCTTCTGTCGAAACAGGAAACCGTCGTGCCGTGCTGGGTTTTTTTTTGATCGGAAGCTGATAGGCGCGTTTTTGCTCTATTGAGCGACAGAGGAAGAAGAGAACAATAAATCAAAGCTAGGAAACGCGCCTCACTGTGTCTCATCCCACTACGCGGAACCAAGGCAGTGGCTTGATCTCAGTGTTGGTCCCCCCAGGCGCTGGCGAGGTTGTCCGAAAATAAGTTCCAATCCAAAGCTACATCCTCAAGATTGTTGTTTACTTTGCCAGGGACACCAGAGCACATTCGATGGTGAGCTGGTGGCTTGTCCTGATCCCGTGTCTGAGCAGGGAAAGTGTTGTTTCGCCCCGTGTGTCATGGCGTTATGGTAACCCAGGGGTTGAACCTCCAACCAAGCAATAAGCCTTTTAGAGACACTGATTCCCACTCGATGGCGGTCGGCGATTTGTGAATTTCCCCAATGTCGGTTGGACACATCGATGTGGCTGCTTGCACAGTGGTAAATACAGGTAAGGGTGGGTGGGTGAGGATACTTAACGGACAACGAAAACTTTTCTTTTCGCATGATCCTGCTCCTTGCCTTGAATTAGTGGTGGTAATTATGATTGATGCGTAACGATGGATGATAGAAAAGTATGGTGTGCATGGAGGAAGATTGATATGAACGCATGAGTTTTTTTTCTTAGACAAAGGAGCATTTGCCACCACTGCTCTTGGTCCCTTTTTTTTATGACTGCGTGCTAAAGCGCCTCATCTATTGGCATATCTATATCCTATCTTCTTTCTCTTAAGCCTTAAAGTCAGCGGCAACGTGGATGGTGGTCGCTTCCCACTTGGCATAAAACTCCCTCACAACCCCGGTGGGCTCCTGGCCGTTCGTCTCCCAGGACTCGCCGGGCTTGAGGCCCGACACCTCCTTCTGCCAGGTAGCTTCGCATGCAAGCGTCTTGGCAAGGAAGCCAGTGTTCTCCCACGCCCGACCAGCAGCGACGACCTCCTCGAGTTCCTCGATGAATAGTGTCCATCTGAGGAGGTAGTATGAAGTCTGTAAACCGCCCGACTGCTTCGAGGCATAGTCCGCCAGCTCGCCAGCGCCCTCGGGCTCCCACCAGGTCATCAGATCATGCGCATTCGACTCGAGGAACTGTTGGTGATCAGCCTTAAAGGGTCTGTTGGCCGAGGGAGGGAACTGGATGTATCCACTGCGAGTAATGTGGTCGATCGGCTCGCGGGCATCACGGACGTTGTTGTCAAACGAAAACAAGCGATGCGTATTGAGCGGAGTATTGGCCTCAGTGATCAAGGCAACAACTTGACGACCCGCGGCACAGATTTTGGAGATGTCCTTTGCAGTGTAGGAATCAGTCAAGTTGTACATGCTGGAAGGACGGTGCTGCCGAGGAGGACTCCGCGAGTCAGATCCACGGGGTCGAACTTGAAAATTTTGGAGACGTTGCTACGATTCTCAACCAGGGCGGCTTGAAAGAACTTGGTCCAGGCACCAGGCGCCGACGGCCTCGGACTCGCTGTAGTAGTAGACGGTGCCCAACCTAGCACCAGGAGCGGTGTACATATCCAGGGCGGACACTTTCTCAACAAACGACTTACTCTGCGAAAGCGGACCTTCGGGAGCGTCCCACACAGTCTCGCTCAATGTAGCAAAGGCGACTGAACGGTAGTCGAGGCGCGATTAGGACCATAACGACGGCGAATAACTGAGAAAGGTGCTCGGCCTGCTTGACGGGCTAATTAGGGTTGCGCCAGGTCAAGTCGAAGACGGTAGAGTAGACATATTCGTTGTTGTTGATGCTCTTGGCAGTGACGCCGAGACCTTTCAGGTTGGGGTACTTGCTGTAGAGCTCAAATGGCACCGTTAAAATCGTGGAGAGCTTGCCGAACAGGTCGCTTGTCGATATACCGGCTCGAGAGGAAGTAGTCGCCCGCCATTATTCCAGAATACAGTGCTGTTGGCCACTGCCCTCGGAAAACGAACTCTCCAAATTTTGTAGGTCAAATGTGGACAGACAGTTAGGAAGGATTTTATAGGGGTAACATGAATTTGATGTGTGTACACCAAAAACACACCAAGGCAGGACACACCAAAATCTGGGTGAGACATTCACCTATACAAATAAGGAGCGAGATAATCCCACGTCCCCGTGAGAAGCTCATTTTGACGTCCCCGTGAGAAGAGTGAGATTAAAGGCCTTTACTTAGTAAAATGGATAAGTTGACGTCCGGCGTAAGATGCCTAATGTGACGGTGGCCGTGAAAACATAACCTTATTTGGGAGTGAGATCACTCCTCTCTCCACGGGATTTCTGCGGGCTCTTTATTTTGTGTTTTTCATCAACATCAAAATTTCGCAGGTTCGCCTATTCGATTGTGAGTGGGAGTGCTGCTGGGATTCGCAGAGGGCATGTAATATGTTGCGATATGAAAATTATTGCTTCTTTGCACTCAAGAACCAATAATACCACTAAGAGCGCTCCACTTGGAGTTAGAAGTGATAGTTTCTATTAGGAAACTCTGGTTGCCCTGGAGCAAACTCGTTATCAATGATCTCTTATGTGATCTAATGTGCTAGGTTTGTACTCGACACTATTTCTGCCTGAACAGGATGATGTATCCACTTAACAAAATATTTTCAGTCAAGCTTGCTTCTACTTCAGGCTAAAGAAAATTAGTGATGGTATGACATACGTTGCCCCAACAACACTCTAGAGTGTTCCGACTTGGAGACGCCGATATGTTGGCAAGAGTGAGCCCAGGAATGAACTAAGGCTTTTCTCACAGGTGTCAACATAGTCATCTTACGCCCTCTGTCAACTTATCCACTTTACTATGAAAGGGGTCTTAATCTCACTCTTCATACGCCCCCCGTAAGAATGAGCAGTTCACTCCGGGAGTGAGATTATCTTTTTCGATCCTCCATTATCCATGTGGTGTAGTGGGATGGTGGTAGTATGTGTTCTTGATCCAGTGTTGGATGTGGTTTGGGATACGAAAGAGCGGATGCGAGATAGAGTAAGCGAGAAAGAGACAAAGAGAGAAAGGCGTGTGTTTGAAGAACAAGTAAGAGAGAGAGAGAGAAAAGAGAGAAAAGGAACATACTTTGGACTGCGCCTCAAATCGAAAAAGAATAATTTCCGGGCGCAGTCCCTTTCCGTTTAAGATTTATTGAGTTTTTTTGTGCGATAAACTCGATTTGTGTATTGTTGGTGCTGGAACTGTGCCTGCGGCAATAAACACCAGCAAACATAACTCTGGCACAACCGATGCCATCGTTGTGCAAGAGAAGCAAAATAACACCTCACAGCAGCATGCCCATATCCACTTTACTTTCATTGTATTCTCAGTATCAGTTTTCATTTTTGCTTCTAATTGAAGGAAACTGTCACCTCAGGGCGCATTGTCTTCAGCGCATTCACAAACTGTCGCTCACGGAACAGCTCCTCTCGCGTCTTTCCAAACGCGATCGTCATGCTAGAAGAGATCACTATGCTCTGCAGACGTGGACAAAACTGTGGCTCCGCCACACCATCCTGCTCACGACCCCTATAGCCTGCACCTCGCAGAAATGCAAAGTGGCTTGGGCAGAGTACCCCAGGCACCTTGTTCACATAAACAATGAGTCTCTCCAGTCGGCTCAGTCTACCCAGCATCCGGAGTGCGTTCGGGCTCTCCTGCCAGACCTTGGTCTTGACGTCTTCGTGCCAACTGCGTGTGTACGAAGAGAGTTGACCCTTAAAGTTGTTTTCGAAGGTCATGGTGCGAAGTTCCCTGGTCGTATGTTCAATCTGGATCTCCTGTCCGACCCACAGAGCGTCCAGGTGCAACGTGAGCTGATCTAAGTTTGGGAAAGCATGCCCCAAGAACCGGAACACATCCTCGTACCCTTCTGCCGACACCTCCTGTTTCGCCGTCCCGATCCTTAGCTCCAGGACTCGCAATCGAGGACACCGCCATGAGCTCGCCAAATGCTGGTGACGCCGGGACATGATTTCTTCACGGACAAGCTTCTTCTCCACCCGCTGGAGGAGCTTCTGATGGTGATCTCTAGCGATGGGGATCTGGTGCCTCCAGTGGTAGTCTTTTCGTTCCTGGGGTGTCGAAAATGTGTGACGCCTCTGTTCAGCGACTGCCAAGGCTGCGCGAACTCCTTTGTCGACATTTGGAGGTGTCTTCTGAGGGTGTCTTGTGTAGCTGATTTCGGGAGCAGACAGGCAGGTCAGCCTACGACAGTGCCTCAAAAGACTGTCCATGTCCTCGTTACAGGCTTCTTTTCCGACAAAAGCAATACTGTTGAGCTGGGCCAGGAAACTGCATGTTATTGGATCTGCGGACCAATCCTTCGTCAATGACAGCGTCACGTCCAGATGCTGTGTATAAGGAAACAGTTCAGCTGTCAGGGCCAGCTGCTCGTCAAAACAATTTCGGAATGGGTGCTTTAAAGTTAACGAAAAATCCCTGAGTCTGGGACACAAGAAGGCAGCTTGACGGTACAATGGCTCGATTGGAAGAGAGGGCACGTTGTACGCAAGAGGTGGATCAGAGCTAGTGACACCTGCGGATCGAATATGTACGTCAGTAGCTTTGAAAAACGTCAGACGTGGGCACGCGCCGAGAAACTCTTCCATCGTTTCCTGACTGAATGTCACTTCAGTAATCGAAAAATGGGTGATGTGAGAATTGATCCAGGCTTCGGTGTCGGTGTCAGTGTCCTTGTTCCAGCAGATGAAGTTCCTTGCACAACTGTGGCCATGGATAGTCAAGGTGTCGAGATTGGAGCAGGTTTTGAGGATCGGTTGTAGAGCAAGATCGTATTTTGCTCCTTTTATGTTGAACTCCAGAGTATGGATTCGATGTAGATGCGGAAGTAGATCGGGCAAGGCAGCGTTGTCGAGGATCACCTTTTTCACGCGGTTGAGAAGGCATGGTTGCTTGGGATCCCTCGCCCTCGTAGATATTGCTGCGGTTAAATCAGATAGGTGGACGTCTGAATCGCTGGTATCCGGCAAGGTGCGGTTGTTGTAGATCGGATCAGTGATGAAGCCAACGAATCGTTGCCAGGCCCAGTGCCAGCGGTCGTATGGCTTCAGCCTTCCAGTGGTCTTAGCCTGACCATTTGAGGACTGGACCTTCAGAACGTTGACTGCGCCCGACCTCAGTTTCTCGAGCAAGTCGTCCTCCTCTTTCTGTGTCTTCAGTGTCCATATTCCCACAAGCTCGATGTGGTGCTTGGCGATGGCATTGAACTGGCGAGAGACTCTGCTGATGCCGCGATAGAGTGTTGGATGATCCACGTAAGAAAAGATTTGGTGAAGAATCTCGGGTGGTATGGGACGGATGTTTGTTGAGTCGGGCTGGTGTTGGTGATTCTGAGAGATGGAGTTGGACAGAGAGCGAATGGGCTTGTTTCCGGCAGTGAGCTTGGGTTTGGCTCGAGGTGGTGACTTGGTATTGACGGAGAAGTCGCCGTAGACATCGTCCAGATCGTCGTCTTCATCTTCATAGTAATCGTCCTCGTCGTAGTACTCGTAGTCCTCCTCCTCCCCATACGCTTGTTTGTCCTCCTCGCTGGCAAAGTCGCATCCTTCTCGGCCTTGAGCGTCTGGATGTGCGCCAGAGTTGCTTGTACGTGATCCTTGATCCAGTGGTTGTTGTAGCATGGTTCTGTTTCGCGAATAGTGAGTAAATATAGATGAGGATGTGGATGTGGGTGTGGATTTGGATGGCGGATGTGGGAGTGAGAGTCAGGTGTGGATGTGGGGGAAGGGGAGGTGAAAGACAAAGAAAGACGAGGAAGGGAAGAGCAGTTTAATTAAATATCGTTGTGATGCTGCCGCAGCTCCTCTCTCTCTTTCTTTTCTTCCTTTAGCCTCGTTTGTTTGTTATCTCATGAGCCATGCGTTTGGATTGAGGGGCACGTGAAAGCAGTGGCCCTCTCTAATTGACAATTGAACGTGGGTAAAGGTGGATTCGCTGTTTTTCATTTTTGCTTTTTGGAAAAAGAAAAAGTCGAATGGTCGAGGCCTCTCCTTTGCCACCACTTCACTCTTCTCCTCCGTCCCCACTCACACTTTCACTTCTCTTTCTCCCCATCACGCACATTTCCATACATTCATTGTCCTTTTTACCACATTGTCTCCATTCAAAAATAACATCTCACTCGCTCTCACCTTCGCTTTCATTCATCCCTGCATTGGTGTACCTGTCATGCCAAAGAAACAACTTCATACCCCAGACTCTGAGGCGCGCAAAAGGCTTCGTCCTCGCAAAGCCATTATCGACCCCACAGTCTCCACCCACTTCCAGTCCACCGTTTTGGCCATTCCGGAGCTGCGCGACCTCATCACCGAGTACCTCGGGCCATCCCACCTTCGCACCCTCACCGCCGTTTGCCGCACCTGGCGCGACTACTGGATTGCTCAAGTCTACAAGCGCCTTCTCCTCAACCGATATAAACGCACCCATGTCTACCCAAAGGTCGACCTCTACGGCCACCTGATAACAACACTCAGTGTCGCCAACTCACGCTGGATCAGTATTCTTCATGTCCTCGATTTTACCCCGGCACTTCTCCACCTTCGTCTGGCTTTTGTCACCATGAGCTACGACCAGACTCGACAAATCCTCGAGAAAGTGCCCCAACTGCGCACGTTGACCTACAAGTTCAGGGGCAAAGACATTAGGGCCGAGGAAGGATCCATTGCTCTGGCATCAATGTTAAAGGACCTCGAAGTCTTTTCATGGGAAGGCCAGAACACCTATGTGCGTATCGACCATTTGCTTCAAGTTCTCAAGTCATGCAAGAAATTGACCAAGCTGACTGTAGGAGATGCACGCTTGGTCAACGATTTCCCTGTGCCTGCGCCTGCGCCAACACCCTCAGCAGATACAGGATCAGCAACGACAGCAGAGACGAGAACAGAGACATCGGTAGCAATGGAAATCGAGCAAGTCAATATGTACGTTGACGACGACACGGACCCATGGACCAACACTTCACTTCGGAGCATCGAGTTCCCATCCATGGTCTTGGGCCTCTCCTGGAACAACCGCCAAGGAAACGCTGATCCAAACTTGGGCCGACTCATGGGTCGGATCCCCAACCTCACCAAGGTCTGCATCAATTACACTAACAACTTTGAGGAGCAGGACTGGGGACATATTATTAAGGAGGGGTCACGACTGGAACACATCGACATCCGACCCAGGTACTATAATCGGGACCTCGCCTCACAGACGTTTGCACTTCGGTTTATTGTCCAACGCTGTACGCACCTCAAAGTCCTTAATACATCGGGTGTCCAAACTGGGACGAACGACATGTACCAACGCATTATTGCCAACAATAGACAGCTACAACAACTGTTCATCAAGAACAGTGGGGTAGCGGACAGTTCCCTTTTGGAGCTCGCAAAGGGGCCTACCTCGTCCTTGTGCGACACGTTACAGGAGCTTGATTTTGATACTTGTCTGGGCATCACTGGCGCAGGCTTGGTTAAGGTTCTGGAATCTTGTACGGGACTGCAGGCTTTGAACGTACGAAACACTAGGGCAGGAACGATTCAACTCTTCAATGGCAAGCCCTGGGCGTGCGCCAAGAGCCTTCGGAAATTGGAACTCGATATCATGCCCGCAGATGGTCTGCCCGCATTGTTGTCGGCACCTCTGGTTCTCTACAGCGACAAGGAGCAAGCACTGATCAAAGAAAAGTTGGATGCGTTGACCTCCCTTGTCTATCTGGATCTCCGTGGTCGAGCCTTGACGTTCGAGATGGTGGAAGATGTGAAATTTGCGCGACTGGAGCGTATTATCCTGCATGTGCCATTTGTCACACAAGAAGCCACAGGCCGCTACATGTATGCTCGCCACAAGGCCTTCGAATGGAGCAAGCCACGGTTTCCGGAAGAATGGACTCTCCACACATCAGCCAGCCATTTCTCGGGTCATCTTTGTGCAGTCGTTCATGCAAGCTCGCTTCCTCGGATGCCTACTATGACCTGGCCGTTTTGAGGCTGGCGAGGTCTGTTTATTTTCGTGATGTGATGATGTGGTATGAAAACATGCAACCGCAAGAAATAAAGCATGCCAAAATGAGAACTCGATTCGCCATGGGCAATAATGACATGCACAACTGCGGTGAGGAATGTTGGTCTACGGAAGACAGGGAATGGAAATGGTCATACACTCTTTAGGCACACCCCCTATTTATTGATATTATTTTTTGCTCTGCTTTATTTCGCTCTTTCATCTTTCGATTCCTTTGTCTCCCATCGCTTTTTGTTCCCTGCGCACAAGAATAAAAGAAAATAAGACAGTATGATGCTTGGGACCCACCACAAGTACTCGTCTGTGCCCAGCCAGGACACTCACGAGGATTTGGATGAGATTGCCTTAAACTCACCTCGCTCCGAGAGCTTCGAATCGAATGAGGGCGACAAGGAGAAAGGTTCGTGCGCTCATACACAAAACCCGAAAATTGATCATGTCGTGCTCATGGCCCACCATATTTTCTTTCATACCCTGTTCCAGAGCCGCTGTTGGACGATACTTTGTCGGACAGCGGATCCGACGATTCGTCTGAGGCTCCTCTTGGTCCAGTGGACACCCTTGTTCAGGCTCAACGTAAAGGTATACATATGCACCCTGGCCAAAAAAAAAAAAAAAAAATCGAGGCAACCTCAGATGCTTATGATCTCTCCATTTTTGCTTTTGTTTCCAGCCTGCTCAAGCAGCTTCCCCGTTCGATGCTGCAACCTCCTTGGCCTACTCTCCATCGCCGCCTTTGGTACCATCTGCCTGCATCTCTGCGACTTCTCGCAGGAAGAGTCCCTCGGTGCTCTGAACCGTTGGATGGATAATTTTGTAGGCCTGGCACCGAGCTTCACCATGTCCGATGAATCACGACAGCAGCTGATGTTTGATCTTGGGTTTAAAGCCGGATCCAGCGACGAACGCATCTGCGAAGCCACTACACCCGCTGATTTGGGACCTGCACCGATCCCACCGATCGCTATGGATGCACACGATATCACGATTGAGAGTTTGAGCCAGGATGTGCAATTGTCGGTCCGCATTGTGTCCTTGGAGGGGGTCCAGGTCCCGACTGTGAGAGTGATCGAAGGTAATACTAGTGGCGGGGTGTCCGGGATGTATCTTCGGAACAGGTACAAGAAAGGATCTTCCGTCCTGGAGGTCATTGGTGTCCAGCACGAGCTGGGGTCGATGGAAGAAGAAATTGGTCGCTGCATCGACGAGGCACCCCACAAGCATTGCCATGGCCGCAAGAAACACAACAAGAGACATGGCCATGAACACCAGAAGCGCCACCACCACCATGACCTCGACCGACACCACCATGGGCAAGGACATGGAGATATCCAGCCAGTCAATATGTGCCAGATTATCCGCATGGTGCCCAGAAACATCGGCTTTGTGGAATCCATTCCATCCAACCCTCGCTGCACCCACCTTACACTTGAACTGGCACTACCTCTGCGCCAGGAACTCTGCTCACTGAAGCTGTACGGTTCGACGATGCATGTGTTTATGGATAGTCTGGATGCAGTTTTCAAGAAGCTCGAGATTTGGAACGAGTATGGGCCGATCAAGGTGCACAACGTCAGGGCCAATAAGGTGGAGCTCCAGTCAGTCCTGAGCTCGATCGAAGCGACAGGTCTCCGATCTGGGCACGGTAAGCAGCTCGAGGTCTCGGCGGTGTCACCCACGGGTAAAGTGCTTGTCCAAATCGCGGATGTGCCAACCTGCTCGCTTGAAGTGGAAGCCGTCTCTGGACACGACGATGTCGAAGCTGTCCTTGTAGGTCTTTTTTTTTTAAATTTTTTTTTTTTTTTTTTTTTTTTTTTTTTAATTTTTATTTCAATTTTTGCATACTTCGTATTATTGCGGAAACGACTGAGGCTAACATTTCTCAACAACTCCATTAGCCAACCGCCTATCGCGGACGAGTTTGCTTGAAAGGTGGAAAGACGAGCCACGATCTGGTAGATCCGAGTTTGGATCATATTGAGCATGCTCAGCGCAGTGGCAAGCATCTGAAGAACAAGGTCCATATCGAGAGCATGGGCAACGAGTCCCACGCACGGCTTTATTATATTTGAGAATAAAAATCAAGTTGATCGAATGGTATTTTGGTGGTAGGAAATCGAAGGCAACAAAAGTCCTGTAGGAAAGCCCAAGGTGCTTCTCACCATGTTTGGAGGACGTTTCAGTCTTTCTTGGAGGATCGCACTCGTCTGTCAAATCGATCCTGTCTCTTTAAAGTCAGACAGATCATTGTATTCAGGCGTGGTCCGTGAGGTACACACCGTGGCAAACAGCCATGTTAAGCGAATACAAAACAAGACAATGCTGCCTTCATTCGTTTTCTAAGATCCAATGGATTTTGCCTTCTAAAGAAGCCAGGGCCGTCTTCGTAGTGTCGTCCTTGCTTCTGTAATCAAAGACTATGGCTGGTCTGCTGTACTGAGTACGAGAGAGAGAGGGAGGGAGAATAAAAGGTGTATTGTATTGTACGCCACAACGTGGAACCAACTGCAGAGTCGTCACTTCAGTGTTGATAGCCTCGAGCGTTGGCAGACAGGTCGAGGGTAAGTGTCAATCCAGGCATAAGCCCGCGAGAGACACCGGCATTCCCACCAGGCCTGGGGTTCACTGGCTTGTCACTGATCCCATAGAAGTACTGGTCCCGTTGAGCGTTAACACGATAGGGCAAGGGTAAGTCTTAATCCAGGCGAAAAATTCGCCCGAAGAGACACTGGCCCTTCCCTCGAGAGGGAGAAACTGGCTTAGCACTTTCCACTATGAGCCAGACAGCATCGAAGACGCCACATTGGCAGAACACGAAAAGTAAACAGCCATCTCTCTCAGCGTTTTGGCAATCGGATGTAACAATTTGCATGCCGAAATTAAGCCCTAGCCTGGAACAGAAGAACAAAAGTTCAACTGCGCCGTCAAAGACACCGGCGTCCCCATTAGACTGGGGTCGCTGGCTTGTCACTGATCTCGAGTCCGAGTGAAAAAGAAGTGTTGGTCCCCTTGAACGCCGGCCTACGACAGGTCAAGGGTAAGTCTCAATCCAGGCCAAACAACCTGCAAGAGACACCGGTCCCACACAAGATGGGAAACTGGCTTGTCACTTCCCACTATGGGCCAGACAGCATCGAGATGGCCGCTACACTGCGGCAATAGAGGAGAGGAGGGACAGGAGGATTGACACTTATCCACGAGCATGAACGTTCCTTGTGTTGCTGATTCCTGTTTGTCAATGGTGAGTGGCAACATCGTGAGCGACGACGATGGGTAATGGAGAGGATTGTGGTGGAACAAAGATCGAGATTTTTAAGGTGTGAATTTTGTTGTCTCACACCCCTGTAAATCTGTATTTGAACATTCAATTACGAAGGGAACTCTGGAGATCGCCACCAAAGTTAAGCAGAGTAGAGGAGAGGAATAACGAAAAGTGTTACATGAATGCCAGTAATGGAGGCAGATCCTGGCTTTTGGTTATTAATAACAAATGAGCGTTCCAAGGAGTAGCCACGGCCTCATGTAATCTGCTTTGGTGGACGTGATGTGAGTGAGTGATGGTGATTAGGTTCGTGGTCGAGAAACAAGGTTTGCCTCGCTTTCTCTCCCTCCTCTTTTATTGTTTTCTGCATGCCATTACACCTGCGTAAAAAATGGCTTGTTCATCCTAGCCAGAGAAAGAACATGCGCCATCGCTCATCCAATCCCCAATCTCCATGGTGTTTCCTTCTTCTTCTTCCTCCTTGGAACATTGACCTATCCAGTCAACAAACAAACCGCACAACTGAGGACCCAAACCACTTTAGGAAAAATGCACCCGTCGTAGAACGAAGATGAGGGTTTATTTGCTGTTGTTTGGTGCTAGCAAACGAAACCGGCAACACCATAAAAAAGTAAGTTCGATAGACAATAGCTACAGTATTTTAGAGTTAGGGCGACCGCAGTCGCGGCACTGCTGGCGGTAGCCAGAGATGCAGCACTCGCCGTTGGACTCACTCTTGCACACGTCGTCGCTGTGGCAGGCAAGGCCTCCAAGACTGGGGTTGCAGCGGCATCCGTTGAAATAGCAGGCACGCTTCATGAGGCTGTGGGCATCGAGATGGGGAGAGAAGGCAAGAATATTAGTTTGGAGGTCGCTTGAATATGCAGCTCGTAGGGAGGCCTTCCAGCTATGGACTTAGATTTGTTACTTTGTGCTTTGAGGTGGTTGTGATTGGAAAAGGAACTGTGGAACTGTAGAATTTGCCTGCTGTTGTTGAGAAACTGGTGGAATAGTGGTAAAAGTGAGCGTTATATACGCGAGAAGTGTAAGTTGATGTAAACCTGGACCGAGTCCAAGCAAAACGAGGTCTTGAATAATCCTCACCACGACGACCAGCACGCCAGCCATGAAACGAGACATGATTTCCTTGGTTGAATATCCCAAAGGCAGCACGGCATTACTGCTGATGATGAGTGGTCACAAAGATACGAAACGCAACAAAAATTGTCGTATGGCCAAAGTGAACGCGTACATAGCTCAGTGTAGTGAAATGCTTCCTTCTCTGGTTGGCTGAACGGACAAGGATGTTCTCGCCCTTCTCTTTTTCAGGAAATTGACAAAGTTACAACGCATTAAGGATTTGAGGCGGGCTAAGCAGAAAACAGGGATCATGTGGGTGGACAGCATGGGCAGGAACATGAAAAATGATCGCATTGCGGTGGCCGATCACAACACCATATTTCCACCTCCCATCCATTCTGCGAACATCCTTAGTAAAAATAGGTCGACTACGTAAATTATCTACCAGAAGCAAGAGCGGCAGACGCTTTTATACAGTAAAGGTAGAGTGCTGTTATTGCTAGCTTCTTATGTCCTCTTCTTTTCGAACGTGCGAACTACGGAAGAAAATCAAAGATCTATCAGGACCAATTATTCTTAAGGGCGACGATACGCCCTCCCACTTTCATCTGCCCCGCAGATTGCCGTAACAGAAAAACATAAGGCTTCATTCTTCAACCCGTCATCCATCCATGTGTCAACGACGTGTCAGATAATACTACCTTTTAACATATTCCATGCACATTACAGTGATCATCTGCTACTCTTGGAATATGGAGCGATTGTTATTATAAACACCATTTCCACTCTTTCACTGTAGAGAATATCACTTTGAAAGAAAGTAGAGAATCAACTCGATGCTTTATTCATATTCTTTCGAATGGAAAGAAAGCGAGTCATAATAAGATAGGAGTAAGCCCGTGGATTGCCTAAAACATTTAAGGGCAGCTGAGCTTGCCGCACTGAGCGCACGAGTTACGGTAGCCAAAGTTGCAGCAGCCGCCGGAGGGAGAGCACTGGTAGACGTTGTTGCCGTAGCAGGCGAGGCCACCGCGGGAGATGTTGCAGGAGCATCCATCGTAGACACATCCACCGCGCTTCTCGAGGTTGCCGGAAGCAGCCTCGGCCTCGATGTAAGGACCGGCAGCGAGGACCTGGGGAGCGGAAGCGGCCTCGGGGATGGTGGCGGCCGAGACGGCGACGGCGAGGACAGCGATGAGAGCGAAGGTCTTGGCGAACATTTTGGAGTTGTTGTTCTAGAGAGAAAAATGAGAGAGAGAGAGATGAGTTTGTTAGTTTAGATATTTGGGAATCGTGAGAGTATCGTACTATGTATGTTTTTGCGATTGTTACTTGTTGGTGTGGAGAGTTGTTGAGGCTTGAGTGAAGAGAAAAAAAAATGAGGATGGACCAGATTCGGGGTGCTTTTATATGTGAGGAACCTAACAATGCCTTGTGTTGGCTATTATCAATGGAATCCTCGCCAACGGTGATCATGAAGGGTATTTCTTTTCAAATTTCGGCTCAATGGGTACTAAAGGCGAAGCATACATTTGAAGACGGAACATGTATATCGTCGACACCGGGATGAACTTGAATAAGGCGGATTCACAGGGTAATGCTACGCGTTAGTGTGTGGTGTGCGTCAACAGTCGACATTTCGCAACGCACAGCGCAGAAGTGCGGCGTCCTTGGTGGCCAATCGTTTGTTCGATTGAAAGGGATAAAAGACACTCGCTTGCATCGATGACCATTTGTGGCTAAAGGCGAAACGGGAAAAAAGAGCATTGACGTGGACATGAAAATGGACATGGACAGGGTCTTAACAAGGACTAAGCTCTCTCTCAAAAAAAAAGGGAGTGCATACATTTTCAAATAATAATAAAAAAAAAGGCGGCGTCGATAATGTATTTGCAAAAAACGAACGTACAATGTGATTGTTTGGTAGTACGAGGAAAAGTACACGGATAGATACGCGCCTCCATAGCTCAACGGTAAGAAAAGTGGAGACAATTGACTAAACGCAAATGGATACATGAGGAAAGGGTGCGGATTAGCACTCAATGGAACGGGTTATGCTGCATGAATGAGAGGAAGGCGGACAGGTGAATGATATTCTCGCCAAGGTATCTATCCGTGCCTTTTATTTTGTCTAATAGTTGAATCTCCATTAATTCTCCTCTGTTAACTAATCCAAAAAGCATTGTTATCAACTAACGGTTATGCAAGGGAGAACAGCAACGGCATGTCCCCCCCCCCCGTCTCGAGTTCATGAGCACTGCCGCATCCGTTAATTTATTTTCATTGGTTCTGGTTGGCGCTAGCGTTAACATCCATTCTATCCCAATTTTAGTCATCTTGGATCGAGGGGTGCCGCGCGACATGTGCATGAAGGAAAGAGAGACCTACATAAAAAACGATCCTATCGAAAGCAGGAGGGCCACTGTTTGAACGTTCAGCGACGGTTATCTTTCCGAGTTTCCTAAGAACGCGGCGCATTATTCCTGAACTCATTGTTGGTCGACCATGCATAGGGGAATTACAAAGGTGGCATTACTGATACTGTCCACCCTAGGGGAGCTGCCTCTTGAGGCCGACCAATCCCAGGACCTACCAATGGCCAAGACGCACCAGGCATAGGTCACATAGTTTGGCAGCCACCCCTTGATCGTACCACCGGAAATATACACCAGACGGCCCACATACATGATCATGTTTATTACACTATAGATTCTAAGTTCTTCGGGTCAATAGGAGTACGGTTTGGCATCTTGCGGTTCCCCACTGGGGAGTGAAGATGTCCAGGCGCTGTTGATATACAGCCTATGAACAGGACCAATATCCTTCCTCCTATTCCCAGGATCTACCCTCTGATTGTGGAATAGACAAATGTTTCATCCACGCCCACACTCACTTCCAAATTGGCATCTGCTTTGTTTGTTTGTCTTTGATTCTGTTTGTTCGCTTCGCCAAACAAACATTCGTGCTGTGACAAACAAGATTTTGCGAATGCGCGATAAGATTTGAATCCATGTGGGTGATCCGGTAGACATGAACCCCTGTTGTCAATTTGGAGGAACAAGAGAAGCGGCAGGGGAAAACTGAATGTAGACTAGCAAGATAATGAGATGCGGTAGTCTGGCCCGTATGGGATACGGGGGCAAGGCGAATGCGGACTGATTATTTGGCCGAGAGAAGCTGGCCTGATTTTCTCATGTCTAGTACAATTGTCTTGCCCAAATGCCAGAATATGAGACGAGAAGCGAAGACCGAGCAGTATGACGGGAATTTGCGTCTGTTCAAGATACTTTCACGTATTTGGCAACGTAAGCGAAGTACGCTGCAGGTAAGGAGTGACTAACTTCTTTGAAAACATCAGTGGCCCATTCCTTATTTTTCAGGCAAATATTGTATTTCTCTGTCATACTGTTTTGAGAATACTACCCGGGTAGCGCAATGCTATTGGAGCAGTCGTTAACATCATTGGCTGATGATGGACTAATATGCATTCACGCCGCTTTTCAACAATAGTTAGACAGGCATCCTTGTGTGTCGATTTTCGTTGACGGATCTTTCCTATTGGCTGTTGAATTTCGCCTGAGCATCTCTTGTGCACCTGAAGCTGTTTGTGAAAAGAAAGGATGACGAAAAATGGCGCTAATCTTTCGTGTACACTAAATCCCTCGGTCTCAATAGAAAGCCCTAGGCAGTGCATCCGGATTTGGCTTAGATCAAAAAAAAATTCCCACTAACACAAAATGGTGTATGGTGGCAACATTTTACCTCCGAGGGATCATCATTCGCCCTCTCCTCGCCTGCGGCTGGGAATGGGTGCTGATAACACATACGAAACAAACCTGTTGGCTCCATTGAGGCACATACTTTCAACGCCGTGTTTTTTTTTTTTTTTCTTTTCCAAATATGACTGCATGCACTGCCTTATTTCATGTAACAGTGCATTTCCGTTGGGCCCACTTTTTCTTTTTTTGACTATGCAGTTGATTGATTGTGGTTTTCTTTTTGCACTGCAAGTAGTCTATACCAATGGGCAATGATTTACTCCATGCATCCCAGAAAGAGAGAGAGAGAGAGAGAGAAACATGCTCTCACTTTTTCTCCCATTTGCCACACACATTTTGGTTCAGTCGTTTAATTCCTCCCAAAACTGCGGTGTTTGAAAACAACAATGATTGCACCTTCTCTATGTTCCTTTCCATCTTGTTTAGGG
Source organism: Podila verticillata NRRL 6337 (assembly GCA_000739165.1). Classification (NCBI taxonomy): domain Eukaryota; kingdom Fungi; phylum Mortierellomycota; class Mortierellomycetes; order Mortierellales; family Mortierellaceae; genus Podila; species Podila verticillata. Next base: position 825,235 of record KN042416.1, on the reverse strand, counting down.
CTCACCGCATTGTTCACCCATGGACCCTGTCCATTATCTCCCTCCGTGTTTGTTTTCTTGTTTATCCCCATATCCATCGTTGTTTTTACTCTTCAACTACCTCATTGATTGGCCACCAAGGACGCCGCACTTCTGCGCTGTGCGTTGCGAAATGTCGACTGTTGACGCACACCACACACTAACGCGTAGCATTGCCCTGTGAATCCGCCTTAGTCAAGTTCATCCGCGGTGTCGACGATATACATGTTCCGTCTTCAAATGTATGCTTCGCCTTTAGTACCCATTGAGCCGAAATTCGAAAAGAAATACCCTTCATGATCACCGTTGGCGAGGATTCCATTGATAATAGCCAACACAAGGCATTGTTAGGTTCCTCACATATAAAAGCACCCCGAATCTGGTCCATCCTCATTTTTTTTCTCTTCACTCAAGCCTCAACAACTCTCCACACCAACAAGTAACAATCGCAAAAACATACATAGTACGATACTCTCACGATTCCCAAATATCTAAACTAACAAACTCATCTCTCTCTCTCTCATTTTTCTCTCTAGAACAACAACTCCAAAATGTTCGCCAAGACCTTCGCTCTCATCGCTGTCCTCGCCGTCGCCGTCTCGGCTGCCACCATCCCCGAGGCCGCTTCCGCTCCCCAGGTCCTCGCTGCCGGTCCTTACATCGAGGCTGAGGCTGCTTCCGGCGACCTCGAGAAGCGCGGTGGATGTGTCTACGATGGATGCTCCTGCAACATCTCCCGCGGTGGCCTCGCCTGCTACGGCAACAACGTCTACCAGTGCTCTCCTTCCGGCGGCTGCTGCAACTTTGGCTACCGTAACTCGTGCGCTCAGTGCGGCAAGCTCAGCTGCCCTTAGAATGCTTTAGGCAATGCGCGGGTTTACGTCTCATCTTATTGTGACTCGCTTCCTTTCATTTGAGAAAATTTGAATAAAGTATCGAGTTGAGATTACCATCTACTTTTTCCAATCAAAAAGAATATGCTTTGTGTGCTAAAGAGTCCAATCTCCACTTTTCCAATGTCATTGTGCTTCTTCTTTACGATCCTTCTGTAGAGGTGAACGCCTATTTCTCCTCCAATGATGCCGAGAACAACGCCATGTGTATCACTTACTGCGAGCGCGTTCGTATTGGAAGCAAAACTTCAGTTGGATTCACACAATTTCAGTTCACGTGAAAGAAAAGGACGGAAGGGTGCTGATTCTAGGAACTTCTTCCTGGAAATCTGTATTTTTTTTTAACCTCTATAGTGGATTGTACACTGGAGAAGGGTACTTTGTCTCTTCTGCTTTCCCCACTTTTCTCTTTCTAAGTATATGTTCGCTGCAGACGGTGTGTAAATCAAAGTGTCGAACGACAACCAACAATAAAAAATTAGACAAGTTCTCGGTCCATTGTCTTGTGCCACACACCGTTCTCACACCATCGCACGTCCTCAGATTTCTTCCTTTACGTTTATATTTTTCTTTCGTTTCCATGCTCTAGACACACCTGCATGTATCTATCTCCTTCAAAGTTTTTTTTTTTTTTTTTTTTTTTTTTTTTTTTTCCACCGTTAACCATATCCATCCATCCACCAGTTATTCTCTTTTTCTATTCGCCTGCAAGCGATCAATACCCACAGCTACCATTCTCTCGTATGCGAACTTCCCGTTTGGAACCAAAATTCTGTCCATGTGATCTAATTCCCAGGATGTAACTGCGTTGATACAGCGTCAGCATGGCGACCACCAATCTCAAGGATCAGTGGACGCATATTACCCTAAACATAGCGAATCTTTGAAGAGTCCAAAATAAAGCCAGAAGGTGAGCCCTGAAGGACCGACTTCTTGGTTTGCCTCACATTTGTCACAAGTCCCCATTTGTGTCAGCTTCGACCACATGAAGACGGTGTGGTGGTTGAGGGAGTAAGGGGTATGTATATTTTGTCCCCTGCAAAAAGTACATTTCATCGCCTTAAGCACAGACACTAGACTTCTCTGCAATGTTATGAAAATCAGGCTAAACACTGTCTTTCATGAAAGAATCGATTAAAAGAAAATATCGTTTTTTTCTTTTATTCACAAGAGTAATACACCTGACGTTGTTTTCGGCATTATCGAAGGAGGAATAGGCGTTCACCTCTACAGAAGGATCGTAAAGAAGAAGCACAATGACATTGGACAAGTGAAGATTGGACTCTTTAGCACACAAAGCATATTCTTTTTGATTGGAAAAAGTAGATGGTAATCTCAACTCGATACTTTATTCAAATTTTCTCAAATGAAAAAAGCGAATCATAAAAAGATGAGACGTAAGCCCGCGCATTGCCTAAAGCATTCTAAGGGCAGCTGAGCTTGCCGCACTGAGCGCACGAGTTACGGTAGCCAAAGTTGCAGCAGCCGCCGGAGGGAGAGCACTGGTAGACGTTGTTGCCGTAGCAGGCGAGGCCACCGCGGGAGATGTTGCAGGAGCATCCATCGTAGACACATCCACCGCGCTTCTCGAGGTTGCCGGAAGCAGCCTCGGCCTCGATGTAAGGACCGGCAGCGAGGACCTGGGGAGCGGAAGCGGCCTCGGGGATGGTGGCGGCCGAGACGGCGACGGCGAGGACAGCGATGAGAGCGAAGGTCTTGGCGAACATTTTTGGAGTTGTTGTTCTAGAGAGCAAAATGTGTGAGAGAGATGAGTTTGTTAGTTTAGATATTTAGGAATCGTGAGAGTATCGTACTTTGTATGTTTTTGCGATTCTTACTTGTTGGTGTGGAGAGCTGTTGAGACTTGAGTGAAGAGAAAAAAAAAGTGGGGATAGGCCAGTTCCGGATTGTTTTATACGAGCGGAAGTCGGAACATCTTACATTGAGTTAAATAGTGTCAACAATACTGATATGTGATGGCGGCGCATATTTTTCTGTGCTTCGATGGGTCGATGAATCAAAGTACGGCGATAGGCAAGGATTTTTCACAAGGCATATCTAGCGTCCGGAGGCGTCCATGGTCAATATTACATATGCAAGGCCCAAACGCGGCGCGATAGAGTCTCTTTCTCTTTTTGGACAAGGTTTAAAAAGAAAACATTTCGACGGCCAAAAAAAAAAAAATGAACATGGGTTAGACAAGAGTTGGACATGGGTTGGACATGGATGATGGATGGGACATGGTCGAAAAAGAGTGCCAAATTTTGAAAGACCGCAAATGGGACAACAAAATGTGTGTGCCTGTCCAAAACGAGAGCTTCAGCGAGAGTGACATCTGCATTGGCGTACAGTCCCCTTTCTGCAAGTGAGTATTTTTTATACACTTACAGAAATTCCCTATAGTTGACAGCATCTGATTGGCTACCAATTTAATCAACTATTCAAAATCGAATAAAAAGAGCCAGTCTAACCCTGTGTATTTGTAAATGTATATAGGAAACACGGCGTAAATGTAATTGTATCGAGGCTACCTATCGAGCATGGGTTCACGTTGCAATGGTTGCATGTGTCCATGCACAAGAATGCCTCGGTTTGTAAAAGCCACCATGATTGCATCAACATTGTTCGCCATACCATCTAAACACGCCCCATACCATTTACACACGCCATTGCCTTTCTTTTCGCATCACACCACACTTGCTTGTCACATCACCAACACAACACTACATCAATGCTGCACCCCATTCAACCTCGTCCACCTTCTCAATGTTCTTCCACCAAAGAACTAACCATTTCGGCCCAGTTAAAGCACGTTTTGGCATACGAGACAAAAGTCCAGCAAGCGAACGAGATGGGCATGTCGTATTCAATGAGGGCTTATGCTGACAAGGAATTGGGCCCTAGGCAGGTCACGAAATTTCAACGCATGCTGGCCAGAAAAGAAAAGCTTCTCCGTCAAGGTACTTTCTATTGAAGACTGTGTTCGACGCGATTGGTAGCTCGATTGTTAACTGTATACATTCTGGTTCCTATCTCTATTTTAGTTGCGATCCTTGGTCCTGATGCAGACAAACTATACCGCACCAACAATCGACCTTTCTATATTATCGAGAGGATCTTAGTGGACTGGCTAAGTTATTTTCGCCGGCGCGGCATACCTATCAACACAACGGTTCTTCAGCTAATGGCACAGGACATATATTGTATCTGGGAACCTCAGTTTGGGAAAATCTATGACACCCAAGGTCGAGAACCGCGATGGACACTCAACTGGGCCAACAAGTTCAGGAAAGCATGGAACTTGAAGTATTTCAAGCTGGTGTGCGAAGCTGCATCCGTTGATATGGCCTCAATAAAGGAAGAGCTTGACGAGATTAAAAAAAAGCTGGAAGGGTATGCACTAGAAGACATATACAACTGTGATGAGTCTGGCCTCTACCTCCGCTGGATGTCACCCTGGACCCTGGACGTTGTGAAGATCGCTGGCACAAAGCCAACAAAATCTGCTCGTGTCTCTGTCCTTTTTTGTACAAATGCAACAGGGACAGATAAGCGAAAGCCATTTATTTTGAGTAAGTTAACATTAGCTTCGTTTTTTATACACTTGATGTTGGATACTAGATACTGACAAGGATAATGTACCATAGCGGATCATTTTCCTAATGATTTGTCTCCTCTTACTCAGCACCACATTGAGACCCAACCCTCAAGAGAAAAGTGGTCAGGCTACATGTCAAGGGTTGCATTTCGTGGCTGGGTAGAACGTCTTTCCCAAGATCTAGCTATTATAAAACCTGGCAAGAAGGTTGCTCTTCTGCTTGACAGTGCACCTGGTCATCTACTCTGGAACGATCAAGCTGGGACCCCCCTGCCCAACAACATCGAGTTCATCACGTTACCAAAGAATTCAACATCGGTCACACAGCCTCTCGATGCTGGGATTATTGCTGTTTTCAAGCGATTCTACAACAACTTCTTGGCCGTGTCAACTTTGGCACATCTCCAAAAGTATGAAGCGGAAGTGGCTCAAGGAGGCATAGTCAAAACAAAGAAGGCTATCAGCAATGGCACTGCATGGAAGCTGATTGTTCTTGCATGGCACCAAGTCAAACAAGAGTCAATCCGGCACTGTTTCGGTCATGTTCCCATCTTCGGCCCTGAGCAGCAAAGAGTACTTTCTGGACAAGGGCCTGATATAACTGTCATCGAGACACTTAAGACAATCCGAAACAAAATTGCAGTGACTGCGATACATGACCTGCTGGATCCAGCAAAAGCATCGGAACACAAGTTACAGAAACAACTCTTGGACGCCTCTGTCGATGTCGATAATGGCAATACAGCAAGCGGCGATGTGGTAGATATGGCTGGCAGTGGTACATTGGCTGGAGCAATCAGTATTACAACAGCACCAGAGACCGATATGGATCAGATTGGAGAGTTTCGACTTTTAGATAATAGTATCGACGACCAGGATGTTCAGGAAAAGTACACTCAAAACCTGGTCGACATGGCGGCCACATTTGACTATCAACACCCACTAGCTGACGTTGGATCTGCACGTCTCTTAATGATATATGAAGCCGACGACACATTGCTCGACTCTGCACCCAACAACAACACTACCATCATCGGCACTCCAGCCAGCAACAACCCATTTTTCATAGCAGACCAAAATGAACTCGGCCATGAGCCCATGGGTCTTACTCCACGTTTTCTATCAACAGTGGTACACAGGTTAGATAAAGCTGTGCCCCAGGCAATCCTAGACTCGCCCGAGCCTTTTACTGTCCAAGACATGCTCGCATCTCGAATCAGCACATCTCAGGAGGATAAGTCTGAGGCCAACAATACTCTCGCAGACGATACTCCTGTGGATACAAGCCACTCGATCTCACTGGGAACGCACTATGGTGGCTTAAGCTCAGCATTAGGGGCATCTCCTTTTGTTCTTGGCCGACTTGAAGCATACAGGAATGATCCAGTCCTCAGCTATTTCTTCCAGAAAACAGGCGCACCAGTCCCCCGTCCTAAGACAACAGAGCCAGAGGATGAAGAAGATCTCGATGACATTTCGGAGGACTCAGACTATTATGGCTCACCTGTTCTTCACATCGGCAATAATCCAATCAAGAAAAAACTCAGGACTCTTCACCGCAACCATCGATTTTATCTTGCTGACGTTCTTGATGCTCTTTCATCTGACGAGTCTTCTCCAGAGACATCTCCATCATCATCATGTGGATCTCCGCCTTTGCCTCCAAGGACAGACCTGACGCCACCAAATCCAACGCCAGACAGAAAGAGAAAAGCAAAACCAACGCCACCAGACGATCGCAGTGGTGCAATGTTTGCCGAGTGTGCTTATGCAGTTCTACTATCGAATCGACATACAACAGCAGAACAGGAGCAGCATGCTTCGTTCTTGGAGCTTGAAGCTGACCGCACTATGAGTCCAAGTGTGGAGTACAACTGGCAGTACTGTGAGGCACTGGCTGCGAAGGCAGAACAATATCTTAAACGAACAGAGAATATTATATAATACACTGCACATTTACAGAAACAACAGAGGGCAGTGAGAAGGATAACGTCTTTATTCTACATGTTCATGCCTAGCACTATGACAGTTAAACGCAAACGAAGAGGAATTGCATGCGCGAGCATGTGCGACTTTAATCGTCGAACAATTAGAAAGGTTTTTTTTGTCACCAGAGGTATACATTTGTCTTTACATAGGTCTGAAAGTGGATTTTGAGTAAATGATTGAATTGTAAGCCAATCAGATGCCGTCAAATATAAGCAATTTCTGTAAGTGTATAAAAACCATACACTTACAGAAAGTGGACTGTACGGGCAAATGGACTGCTGTCTGCAGTCAAAGCGCAGTCTGAACAGACTAACAGGAAAAGCTCCATGTGCATGGCCAGAGGAAAAAAAGGCGGCGTGTGCAAAGACGTATTTGTTTGACGCACCCAATGATCTGGGCTGTCAGATTGTGTTGAGTATTTTCGTGTAGTTTGGGCTATGCTAACGGATCCTTGTCCAATTAAGAAAGGTTTTGCAGCAAGGGTTCACAAACGCACTCAATGAGCTCTAAAAGCACAAGTTGACGCATGAATGCAAGGGCGGCGCGATGTGCTCTATGTGAGGAATACATATCCAATGTGGACACAACTGTTGCAACGTTGCCAAGCGAGTCCTCATCGACTTTATCTTGATAGGCTGTAACTTGCAACGTTCCCTCGGGAGGCGCATGGTTCTCACGGAGAATCTGTTTTTCTTTATTTTGAAATTCAAAGATAGCGGTAACGTTCGCGTTGCGATCTAAACCCATTTCGGAGGCACTGCCGAAGGCTGCCATAGGGTTCAGTACCTTTACCTGGTACCAAATGCAACAAACAGTTTGACGCCTTTCATCGTCATTTCTCTTCGCCACCCTTGACAGGCGTGAATCGGTAAGTGAACTGAGTGTATATTTTGCACGATCGGAATTCGATAAGGACAGAGTGGTCAAGGAGCACCAATGCTGCCATTGTTATCTAGTAGAAGCTTAAAGTGGCGCGCGATCCTTAGGCGTTGGTTCGTCTATGTTCTTGAACTGAAAAAAAAAAAAAAAGTATACGGTAATCTTCTTTGTTCCACTTGCTCCCGACAATCGAAGCAACCCACGTGGTGCCAGTTCTTCCAAATTAGGACGCCTTTAGTTCGCTGGTTGATGGCTGAACTACCTCCGCCCTTTTGGAATTGGAGGACTCGATGGCTGTTTACCACGGGGAGCGATAGGCTTATATCAACGACAAATAGAAGGGAGCCAACAATAGCCACGACAGATAAAGAGGCAAATAGTAGGAATGGAGTACAAGCTTATCAAGGAACGGATCCCATGGCCTTCATTCATGCCTGTTCATGTGCTAATCGCATGGAAGGGCAAGGAAAGATGGAGTAAGCACCATGCACCGTCTGTCAGTTGAATCTCGATGCTAAATCCATGAGGAAAGGCAAGGGAAGAGACACCGTGAAGAAAAGTGTTACTACTTATCACTCGTGTTCGATGCAGGGACCGTCACCATTCGCAAGCAATTCGACCAAAGTTATCATACCAAAAAAATGGCGCATTGGCCCACTGCGTGACTGCAACATGGCGCAACAGGGGGAAAACAAAGTGAGGAAGGCAGATGAGTTTAGGGAGAAATAGCAAGGGGACAGAGCACGCAAGAATTGTATCGGCAGTGTGGGAAAGCAAATAAATACTCGCCACACAAGCCGTGCCCTATTTCTCGGCTCAGGAGATCTATGGTCAATGCACATACTTTCATTGGGCTACCTTTTCTGGGAATCAGATTCTGCACATCTGAGGGCTATGGACACTTCAACTGGAGAAAGAAAGTTATTCTGCCTTTCCAGCTCATTCAGCCTTCATGTCTGTCTCCAACTTGTTTTCGTTCCCACGATTCGAACCATTTGGCAGAACCACATCCCATGCATTTTCTAGACAGAAATATCCCGCATGCATGCATGCTTGAGAACAAGGGGCAACTTGACAGGCACTGTTACGCAATAAAACTGTAAAGAAGACTGTGCTCAGGAAGGGAGGAGAAGAGAGGAAGGGTGCCACAATGCAAAATAGCGAACAAAAGTGTCAGTGTCCAGATCACCGATCAGGGGCAGAGACGAGCATGGATCGAGACAACAGCGCATAAATGACAAGAGAATACAAGAACAGGGCTTCGAAACACTTCTACATTGTTCTTCCTTCCTTCCTCTCGTCACCTTTACACACACTCAAACCCGTCAAGTCTCCAACTAAAAAGAAAGTGCTTTCTATCGGCCACTTGATCAACCAACAAAAGAACAAAGGGAAACAACGTCACACAAAGGGCCAACGAAACCAAACCAACCATGGCTATCACTATTACAGACAAGGTCCCCAACTCAGAAAATACCATGGAGCTGCCCGCTGCGAGCAGACTGTTCCCATGCAAGACGCTGATGAAGCAAGTCAACTGCGACAACCGCCCTTACCCCACCATCCCCATCGACGTCTCCTACGGTAAGGGCCTCCAGGCGACCCAGGACTGTCCCGTGGGCACGGTGCTCGAAAAATTTGAAGGACCCGTGTTGGAGTACTCGGAGCTCGGATCAAGCGATATTCCTTATGTGCTGAACTTCTACGATGAGGGCCAGCGCCAGTGGAAATGGATGCTTGGACTCACGCCTGCCATCTATGCCAACCACAGTTGCGAGCCCAACGCCAGAATCAACCTCCAGCAGGAAATTGTGGCCATCCGACTGATCAAGGCCGGGGAGGAGGTGTTGTTTGTGTACAACAACGACACGGAGGACCAAAAGTGGGACCCGCTCTGGACATTCGACTGCAAGTGTGGAGCCAAGAACTGTCAGGGTTTGATTAACACGTACAGACCGTGGGAACCTGTTCCTGAAAAATCAGAGTGATTAAACCTTCTTTGTTTTGTTTGTGTTCAAGTCATGTACGTTAAAAAAATTCCAACATTTCCCCTGAATGCCCGCCTCGCTTTGCCATCAAGCATTATTTTGTTGAACTTCAAAAAGATTGATGTTTATTTATTTCACCGCGAGATGTACGCCGGAAATGCAACAAGGACCGAGATAAAGTGCCGGATTATTCAAAGACTGGCAGTGGGTGTGGGTGCAGGAGGACACTTGTTGGGATCGCCGCACTTGGCGCAAGTCGCGCGGTAGCCCCAGTTGCAACAGTACCCAGAGGCACCGCACTGGTAAATATAGTTGCCGTGGCATTCAATCCCATTAAAAAGTTTGCTGCACTTGCAATTGTCCCGGACACAACTCGCAGGCCTCACAGAATTGACTCCATCAGCATGAGCAGTCTCAGGGATGATGGAGGCACAGACATCGAGGGCGAGGACGGATAAGAGAATGAGGGCCTTGGGGAACATTTCGCTTTTTTCTCTCTAGTGAGATAGGGTTCGAGCGAAGAAGCAGGATGTTGGCTGTAATCTAATTAAGGGCAAGAACTAGTCGACTGCTTCTCGGATGATTTTGTGGCAGCTGACTAGGTGGGTGGGTCGGGGATATAGTGATTAGGAGTGGGAGTAGATAAAAATCGATGGTTTAAGTATCCGCATTCTCTAGGCACTGGTTTAGCTTGATCGGCTCATCGCCGCGCTTGTTTTAATGGAGGAGTTTCTTTAGACGGCTATACCATATCACGCTATAGCTCGCCATGTTCAGATAAATGCATAGCGCAGAGTGCGGCGTCCTTTCCCATGGTTGAATATGTTGTGCCAAACAAAAAAGGCGCAAAGGGAAAAAAAGGAATAAAGGGCAAACAAACTGAGTCCCACATCATTGTGAAAGCATTTGTTGTGAATGAATGAGCCCTCGATAAATACGTTGCACACAGAGAGACATTGCGAGCATCAAAATGTGTGAGGCAACATACCGAGATAAGGTGCTATGTCTACCTGTCCGTCTGTCTGTTTGTCTGTTCACGGTCTATGACCAATAGGAAAGGTCGACATCGAGCGGATATGCTTGAAAAAATGCGGCGTGTCTAAAATGTTTACATGGAGGAGGCAAGAGATGAGACAAAAAGAATGTGGTAAGTTAGGGAAGATACCTTTGTTTGACTATTGCGCGTACTGAAAGGTCTATTTTCTTGATCCCTGAGAAGGTGTACCTACCACAAGTACAAATGCATATTGTTGTAATCAACAATAGCGGCTATGCAAAAGTATACTCTCTCCACCTTGCCATTGAATCCTAGTGCGGAAGTGTTCCTGAGGACACCTCACCATGTGGCAAAAAGCTGTTGCTCATCCCTAAGTTCTTGACTTTTTCAGCGGAAAGGGGTTCGCTATTCTATTCAAAGATTCCGGCACAGGCAACGAAGTGAGCGGAGCATATTCACTTGCTGCTCGTCATTGTCGGTAAAAGGTAGAGAATAGAAAAAATAAGAGGAAAAATGGAGCACGCGTCTGTGTTAACTCTCGCAGTCGAGCTTGCCCCAATCGGCGCAGGACTTGCGATAGCCAAAGTTACAGCACAGACCAGATCCGATGCAGTGGTATACATAGCTGCCGTGGCATTCTATCCCATTGAAAAGTTTGCTGCACTAGCAGCCGAGGAGTCAGCTGGCAGGCTTCAGAGTCTTAGCTTTCGCTAGGACAGTCTCAAGGATGAAGGCTGCATAGACAATAAGAGAGAATATAGACAAGAGAACGACGGCCTTGGGGAACATTGTTTCTATAGCGGATTACGTCTTATGATATTGGTCTATAAACATAATAAACGGGTTTCCAGTTGAGATAGTGAGTAGCGAAAGAAAAGGTGAAAGTTTATCCACTCTTTGCGAATGTTTACTTGACGGTTGACCTGGGTGGAAGGAGGTTGCTGTTTGAGAGTAGAGACAAAGTGGGGTTGGGTGATAATCGAAGTATCGAAGTATATATGTACTTGTGTAATCTTTAACTTAGCCTCTTATGGTTTATGACTACTTAAGTATCAATGCAGCGCTGTTGTTGATTCAGTTGGACCAAGTTCAATGACGATCATATCCAAGTGTTACTCGCCGTACAATCTGATCCTAGTTCGGAAGCAAAGCCAAAGGCCACTCACAATCCAAAACCCTCTACTATTCGTCTTCAACCCTCAACGAACATAAGTGGGAGAGGGTCTGATGTGATAAATAATGCACATGAAGTGACTACAACCGTACATCGATACAGCACCCAAAGTCGACAGCCAATGGAGTATCCAGCCTTGAAAGACAGTAACAAAAATCACCTCTTGTCGCTCAGATGGTCAGTCCTGACTGTGAGAGAGTCAGGTGATTTCGATCCATGGACAGTAGATACACATTTCAAATACTGAGCTCATCTCAGGTAATATGTGCCTGCATACAACACTGCCAGATGATAAGGGAACACCATTGTGAGAACGATGACATTTTCCACCTCTGCTAACAAGAGCAGGTAACAGTCAACTCGACGAAATGATTTATTCATTGTTTTCCAATGTCACGAGACGCACAATTAGACCTGAAAGCTCTGGGAATGGGCAAGAAGAAAGAAGGTAAAAGAAAAGAACAGAGTCCATTGAGAGTTCATGGCTCTAGAGACCGCTTAGCACTCGAGCTTGTTGCACTGGGCGCAGGACTTGCGGTAGCCAAAGTTGCAGCACTTGCCCTCGGGGGAGCACTGGTAAACGTTGTTGCCATAGCAAGCAAGACCACCGCGGGAGACGTTGCAGCGGCATCCATCGTAGACACAGCCAGCGCGCTTGTCAAGGTTACCGGCGGCAGCCTCGGCCTCGATGTAGGGACCGGCAGCAAGGACCTGGGGAGCGGAAGCGGCCTCGGGGATAGTGGCGGCTGAGACGGCGACGGCGAGGACAGCGATGAGAGCGAAGGTCTTGGCGAACATTTTCGGTGATGTTGTCTAATGAGATAAGAGGCGAAAGAAGAAGTAGAGGAGTCGGTTAGTGGTGATTGTTGGACAAAAGGGAATCGAATGGAACGGTTGGGTGTCACTGAGTCGTTACCAGGTGGAGTGAGGAGTTGTTGATACTTGAGTGAAGAGAAAGTGAAAGGAGGGTGGAGCAAGACGTTTATATACTCGTGGAGCTCTCTTGAAATAATTCTTGCTACTGTCAGTCCTGCACCTTGTTTACTTTACCGGTTATTCTTTGAGAATTGATTCCTTGAGCATGAAGAAGACTCGGCGTGGGATAGTCATAGACATAGAAAGGGAGAGGACGAAGGGCCGTTGGAGAAAATAAGATAGATTGAATAGAACATACCGTGCGTTTATACGCCATGTGTCACACTCTCCAACGTTCCATGTCTTCCATGCAATATGACTTGACAGTGTTGTGTGGATCGGTTCGGTTACTCTAAATGCTTGATGACCCATGGATCCACTAGCCGTTAGGCATTCATGCAACTCTACACGTCTGTCAACCTGTCAAAGGCCAAGTCCCGAGGTAGAGTGTAGAGGGCAGAAAGTGCGGCGTCTGCAGAGTGACATTTCCAATCGTTGGATTATTGAACCATTGACCAATCAAACTGTGTAGGTGAAGAAAAGAACAGGCACATACTCGCACCCTTGAAAACAGAGAGCGAAACGGAAAAACAAAAGTAATGGGAGGAAAGGAAGGGAGGGTACCACATCTCCGAAACAACAACGCATTGAGCCAAAATGCAGCTATGGTAAGGAATGACGGAGCCACTGTCAAGAATCACACCGAAATGTGTGTGCAAAGCAGAGCAAAGTGAAGGGAATGAAGGATGATTGTGGGGACGAAAGACAGTGAGCCCCATAGGCAAGTGGGGAATGGTGCATGAGTTGATTGTCTAGTCTTGTCTTGTAATGTCTAAACTCTAAATGGAGAAGAGAGCACGAGGAAGGGAAAAGAGAGATGCAATGCACAGCTGCATGTACATGTCGAAACTGAAGCAAAGTAGAAGACAGCAGTAAGGATGCGGGAGTTAGTGCTATCCAAATCATAAAAAAAAGGCGGCGTCGAAAAGTATGTGTGTCACTGTGGGCGAGTAGTTTCAACTGGATTATGCTATTCAAAACACATTTACTCTACCTAAGATACCCATGTCCAAACCATGCTGAAAGCGAGGTTTCGTCTGTCTCTGTTTCCGTCTATGTCTATCTTTGATCGATGCCTTGGAGAAAGCACCCATTCCTACGAATGCAGGATCCTAGTTGTCGAGAATAACAGTCGTGCAGCAAACTAGTATTCTATGCGATCTTGTCAGAGATTGGGAGCGAAGTGTTGCCGAGGGATGACATTCAAAATGAAATTCGCCACCTTTCGTCATCCCAAATGTCCTGTGAGTCGAAATCGAGGCCGCATCGGTTACTGCAGGAAAGGAGAAACACACTACTTCAGTCAGAGTAAATCCATTAGTGTTGATGGAGAGGGTGGACCGACATAGACTGTCATATGTCTAGTCAGCTCAACGGCGCTCGTGCATGCATGGTCTACCATTCGGCCGATTATTTCAACCTCCTAGTCTCAAATGGGAATAGGCTCAAGATCAATGGCCGGCGATGAAGCGGAATGCGTGAGCACCATTGCCTGTTGTCCTGGCGTGCCACTCTTACAATCCTTTTTTTTTTGCAGAATAGAAAATCTAGCGATCAAAAGCGCAACGTTTGTTCCCCTTCACGCGTCTTCACAGAGCCGCTGAGCTATTGCAGAGGTACATATTATGAAAGGTAGATGTCGATAATTGCGATTATGCCTAACTGTTTTGTTTATGCGCCTATTCCTTTCAACCAGAACTTTCACCAAATCTGCGCCCAACAAACACGCATATGAGGGTTTAACTTGTCATATTCCGATCAAGCAGTGAGATGTGGCCACTGTAGAGTGTTGTACATTGTGCCGATAAAAACAGTTCAACTGACTAACATGTCTACCGGGGGATAAAAATCTTAGCGACCTCTCGGGGGATTATGGTGAAAAGTACATCCATTATGTACGTATCCTTTCAAATGTCTGTTTATTCATATGGATTCATCTATGAGATATGTCTGAAATGAAGAGAAAAAGACACCCACAAAGAACAATAGTCAAAACTTTTAGCAACCAGCGCACTTGTGAAAGTATGGAAAGAAATGAATTCTCTCACGGACATGGATCCGCGCAGACTCTATTTTCGATGAAAAATGAGATGGCTACCCACGAATAGCGTAATCCAGCTACTCCTTTTCTTCGCTTGGAGTAAATACTGACACCAGTTTATTACTTCTGGAGGCCAGTGGTTCAGTTGATTACCAGCATGTATGATCTGGCGATCTCTCTAGAAACTCACAGTGTAGAACCACTTGATTGGCCACAATGACTAACTCAGGATTGGTTAGCGCCTTCATGCACGCTTTGCGCAGCAACAATCCTACCGTTGAAACAAAAAAGGATGTCCATGAAAGATCAAGCAGGTGGGATGATGATGGATGGTGTTTAACAAGGAGTGTCAGACATGCTTCCGAGCTGGGAATGGCGCAAGTGCAGGTAAATACTTTTCATGGTCGTTTCCTCGATAACATAGCATGCCGTGAGAAGGGGGGGGGGGGGGTTGCTTGTTTGTTTGTTTTCCAGGGATCAAGTTGATTGTCTCTTTCATAGCCTTTGTTGACATGGGTCCTTGTCGCATAGCATATTCCAGTTAAACTAGTCTCCCTCTCTCCCATATCTCCCATGCCAACCATGTCGAACACAACATGCTTGGTCGGATTTGGACACGCCGCCTTTCCTTTCTTCTGTGATGTCTGACGTGATGTGATGTGTTATGCACTCCCTAATCCTATTTTCTTTTCACTCTCTCTCTTTCTCTCTCTCTCTCTCTCTCAGACCATAAAATTCGAGATGAGAGCATTTCCGTTTGAGATGGACCGTTGGTCTGTTTGTCGGTAACAGTTGGAGAGAGAGAGGGGGGGAACAGACCATTGAACCTAATGTGTCCTCACACATTCTCCTTTTGTGATCGATTTTATCTTTAAGGGCTCACTCACTCTCATTCATTCATTTCTTTGTCTCTTTATCTGTTTGTTTCTTTGACGATCCAATGGTGGACATGGCGTGGGGATCCTATCCTTCCTCCCATTGTTTTTCCGTTGTGTCATTTTTCCTTTTGTATATTCGGACTGTGTGAGGCATCCGTTGATTGGTCAATGGCAAGAAGTTTCCTCCACACGCAAAACATCGCCGCACTCTGGCGTGTGTGAAGATATCGCCAACTGACAGCATAAAGACACTGAGACTTACGCATATCCTTCCTTGTATTGCCTAGATGGTTGGATGACCCAAAGATCAAATAAAATTTAAAGATCAGCTCTAACTGAAGGGAGGGAGTCATATTCTCTGTCTTTTTTTTTGGCACTTCCTTTTACGTTTACATTTGCATTTATGATATGTCAGTCCATTTCCATGAACACTCTACACAAATTGAAAGAAGCCTGACTGCTTCGTTCAATATTTTGTCCAATGAGAATACGATAGTGGCGAGCAATGGTGTGTCACTGCACATGCCTCAGAGTGTTCTGTTGAAAAAAGAACTTGACCTTGGAGTGGTCTTACATTCTGGAATATCCTTCATTCCCTCACCCCGGCATCTCAATGCTTAAAGAAACATACCGAGGCAAGCGAGACGTTAGACTCAAACCAAGAATATCGAGGTAGCCTGCTCCACACCTTTAAAAGCAGCCTGGGTCTAACCCATTCCCAAATTTTCTTCACTCAAGTCTCAACAACTCTTCACTCCACCAATTAAACAGCCGCAAGACAACCGCAAGATATACGACCAGCAATCGCATTGCCTTATTTCCAACAATCACCACTAACCGGGCTCCTCTACTTCTTTTGCCTCTTACCTCATTAGACAACATCACCGAAAATGTTCGCCAAGTCCTTCGCTCTCATCGCTGTCCTCGCCGTCGCCGTCTCAGCCGCCACCATCCCCGAGGCCGCTTCCGCTCCCCAGGTCCTTGCTGCCGGTCCCTACATCGAGGCCGAGGCTGCCGCCGGTAACCTTGACAAGCGCGCTGGCTGTGTCTACGATGGATGCCGCTGCAGCATCTCCCGCGGTGGTCTTGCTTGCTACGGCAACAACGTCTACCAGTGCTCCCCTTCCGGCGGCTGCTGCAGCTTTGGTTACCGCAAGTCCTGCGCCGACTGCGGCAAGCTCCAGTGCTAAATCTAGCAGCCACACCTTCGATCTGTGCATCCTAGTCTTTCTATCACCTTTCTGTTGCCGACCCTGAAGGGTGGCAAATTAATATGCTACTTCCCCAGCTAGCTATTTGAACAGGCTTCAATAAAAAAGAATCAAGTTGATCCTTATCAAACCACTATTCTCAAAGAGGTGCTGGAACGATCGACATTGGCTGCCTGTCACTTGAATACGCTACTAACTAATGGAAAAAAAATATGATAGACTGTTGTCACATTAATGCAGTGGAGACAGAGACATAAAGAGTACAGCATAGTGGAATACTTAAATAAGAGGAGAGAGGGTCGATGAAACGTGAATTATACGCAAGAAGATGGCCAATATTCAGACTCAAACCCGGGTTCATTTCGACCGAAATATCTCACCGACAGACTAAGAATATCAAGGCGTCTATGGATATTCGCTGGACTAGGTTGATTCGTTTTGATGCAGATTAATACGTGCATTGTAGGATATTATCCTAGTATGATATGATAATACCCGTCTCCATGATATCTGTTATCCCCCCCCCCCTCCCACCTTTCTAAAATCAGCACTTAGTGTTTGGTAGTTTCCATCCTTCCTATAGGTTTCATTGCAGCATCGAAGCATAAGTGATGGGATGCAGGTCAGATATGCACATGCAGAAAAAAAAATGCATCGGCTAACCAAATCAGCACTATGTGGCCACGCTCTTGTCTGCTACTAGGAATATCTGTCTTCCGAGTTTGGCGAACGTGGCATAGCATCACCAAGCAAGTCTTACAGCCTCAATACACTCAAGAGAGTAAGGTTATCGGTGGGAAAAGGTAATACTTGCATAATTGCCGTAGGTGCAGTGAAGTTTGCTTCCAAATGAACGAGAACTCTCTTTGATTTGCAGCATAATCTCGTGGACACTGCGAGACATACCTTTGGGACGTACATTGTGTTCGATTTGGGCATAATCGATCTTGCAGTATGCACACATTCCACGTTGGAGTTTCTCCAAAGGGCGCAAGTTATTCCCTTTCAAGCCTGGATGGGGGTTTTGTCTATCTAATTTCAGCAACGTCTGCATTCTGAATCTTCTTCCTCCCCTTCTCTTTTCGTGACTTGTTGGGTGCATGCAGTTGTGCGCACACTTTGCACAACTGTTGCGGCTCTGTTTTTTCACAGCTCACAGGGGGTAATCTACATGGAAGACCGAGATTCAACAACTGAGTGAGTGTGCAATGAAGAGTACCAGACTGCTCTGCTTCACCAAACACGAACTCTGCAGATAGAACAGAATACGGAATATCGTAGTATCGTACGACTTTTACTCAATCCAACGGGAACCGCCGCATCCCAATTGAATCTTCAACCTCGAACTTATGCAGGCTTGGCGCTGGCGTATCATCGGCATCAGGTAGACCGTAGGAGTAAGATGGAAAGAGAGACAAAGACTTGACGCGTATGTAAACCTACCGAACATTCTCCACTTCCTCCTCATTCAAGTTCAGCACTCATCTTCTCTCCAGATCACCACCAAGTAAGCAAAACATCTCAGACATATAATCACCGTTCACTTATCCTAACTTCCCGCCTCCTCGAAACTACAATCTCAAGCCAAACAAACATGTTCCCAAGGTCATCGCTCCCCTCTCCGTCCTCACTCTCGCCGTAGCTGTCCAGGCTTAGGATGATCCCCAGGTTCTCTCGGTCGGTACTGGTGCCGAGGCCGCTATGGTTGACTCTCACAATCTTATGAAGCGCGCCTGTGTCTATGACAGATGCTCCTGCAACATCTCCAGCGGCGGAATGGCCTGCTGTGGTGGCAACGTCTACCAGTGTTCCCTCGAGGGCAAGTGCTGCAACTTTGGGCTTCGCAGGTCGCGCCAGACCTGCGGCGTGCCTCAATGCTAAACACAAAAAAAAATGCAAATGGGGGTCTCTTTCTCAGCGTGGATTACTCCCGCTTCCCGCTATCATCTCAAGTTTTTTTCTATACTCTTCTTTGTTCCCCGAGTCGTCAAAGAGATATGGTCGAAGTGTATAAGCTTTTACTATCACTCGTTGGCCCTTGGAATAAAAGAAACGAAGAATGATTCCTGAACGTGTTGCTTATGACATTGTTGAAAAATAAGAAAAAGAAAAGAAAGGAAGAGACATCGAGTTAACACTCAAGGGATGTGGAGATTGCAGTGCTGGTTTATATGTGTGCGAATGAATGATGGCAAACCTGCACATTTATTTGTCATGAACCGAGGAATATAAAGCGGTTCATCGAAAGCGACGACGCCAACTAAGAGCATCACGATCCCGATTCCAACCGAGTTCTCCTTTAAAAAGAGGGTGGACCCGTGACGTATGGATCGCTCTCTTTTCCCACTCATCCTTGGATCAACGATCGTGCCTTCACAACTTGCGTTTGGGTGAGACACTAGTAAATATCAGTGTATATTGGTCCCTTATATATCTCAATGCCTCTACCTCCTTTTTCTATAAACAAATACCTGCTCCCGAGTCGCATCGTATGCCATACGGGCAGTGAAAATCACTTCAGTACGCAATCTGGACGGAACCACCACCACCACTTCCCTCGCGACCAGGACGGCCAAAGCTCTGAAGTGAATTATAGCACTCGAAGCCGTTGCAGTACCAGCCAGGTGGGCAATCCACCTGCTCGAGACATGATTGGGTTGTAGCCAATCGACGGGGTCCACGGAGGTGTGAAACACACTTCAGGTCCGCCTGGTCACAATATAAGCCAGCCGGACAATGCTCATCAAAGTAGCATCGGAAAGTGCGGGAGGAGGAGACACCACCAAGGCGGACGCTTTGAAAAGGTTCGCAGAACCTGCCAGCGCAATCCGTTGACGTTTTGAATTTTGGTTGAGCAGCGACGAGCCCGATGGCGAGGAAGAAGGTGATGGCTTGGATCGCTTTCATGGCTGAGTGGAAGCAGGAAGGAGGAACAAGGAAGGAGGAAGCTTGAGAGGGTCTTGAGAGGTGAATTTTGTGCGAGGGAATTTGGAGAATTGCCAAGTCGTTTGAAGGTGATGATAGGAACAAGAAAAAAAAAGAGGGTCGAAAAGTACCAGCATGGTACACAGCCTATTTATGCCCTGTTGATGGCTATTGTCAATTGTCAATTTTTTTAGCCAAGGGACGTGCCACTGGAAGGCCCTCCTTTATGCATTTTTATAAAGTCCGATGCCATAAAAAGAAAAGAAAAGCCATTAGTCAAGCATGAACACACACGCAATTATGCCGATGGAGCAGTGGCATAAAAAGGGCGAGTGAAAGTTGGAGGAGGGACATGCGGTGGCGTCAGGGTGATAGCGACGCATGAATGGGAGGTTTCGTTTCATTACTACCGACAATGTCGATGACCGTGTCAATGGTGAGACTGCGTAATAGTTCACCAATGACTTGAGATCCAAAGTATGGCCAAGGTGTTTTTTAAAACGAAAAGTACCCAAGGTTAATATGCATCATATCTATCGCCTGCATTTTATCGTACACTTTCTTTTCAGAGATGGAGCGCTGTGATATATTTTATTATTTTGTGAGTGTTTGTTTTTTAAAAAAAATGCAGAGTTGGTACGATTTAGATATATCCTTGTGTTGCTCCGTTCCCCTCCCTCCTTTCTCAACCGTTTCTACACGCACTCATGGTTATCGGTGTCGCACCACCAGCCTCTGGAGCACATGCTGTTGTTCGCCGTTTGCTCACCAGATGCCCATTCGACGGGGCCCTCGGAGGCGCGGGAAACACATCTTGTACCTCCGGTCACAGTACTTGCCGTAGGGGCAATTCCGATCGGTCTCGCATCCCAAATAGAGGGCGGTCATTCGAGATGAATCGCCTCCGCCACAACACACACCGATATTATTGTCGCAGCAATTATTGTCGCAATCCCAATCAACGACGCATGGTTTTTGAGCGGCTACGGATCCGACAATAAGTAGCGAGAAGATGATGGCGTGGATCGCTTTCATGGTTGGAGGGTGAGGATCAGAGGTTTAGCTTGCTTGTTTTATGGATGGTGTAGGAATGTTCCTCAACGGTCTTGAGCGAGTTTGAGAGGTCTTGAAGGTTGGTGTCTTGCAAGGAAGAGGTTGCTTTGGGGGAGGAGGTAATGGAAAGAAAGAAAGCACTGGTGTGTTGAACAGACTATCTAACATACTATAAACGGATGGTGGATACTAATCCTAAATCCCGTGATCAGAGGAGGAAATCAAAAAGAGACTTGCGCGTGCAATCTAACATACTATAAACGGATGGTGGATACTAATCCTAAATCCCGTGATCAGAGGAGGAAATCAAAAAGAGACTTGCGCGTGCAATGGCATGGCATGGGCAATGGAAATGGCATGGGCAATGGAAATGAAAAGAAAAATATAAGGGGTTTGAGCGAAAGAAATAAATTAAAAAAAAGGGGGGAGGGAAGAGTGGTCCGCTATCTTTTTCCGTCTCTGGGGGGAATGAAAAAAGTTGCTCGAGAAAAGGGGGAGGTTCAAGTATGTGGTGAGTAGTACCTGGCTGACTCTCATGAATCACTGTAGATATCCATTTTGTCTGCATGCATTCAGGACTATTCCCCCAATCACAGCCAAATCGAGGTTTTACTCGCAGTGAATGATATGCCCATGCACAAGGTAAGAATAGTGCACAGAATGGTGGTACGTACGTTTGTATTTGAGCTATTTTTTTTTTCTACTTACAATAGGGAATACGATCATCCTTCTACTAAGATGTATGTAAATGTACATATGGTCAAAGAGAGGTCGAAGAAGAAAAAAATCCAATCGCAAGCCAGGGGTGCCAGTAATTGAAGATGAAAAGGATATAAAATGAGATGTGCGCCCCTTTTTTTGTCGCTTTGCTTTCTCTTGATAAACACTTAACTTCACAATCATCTTCACTCTCCAACTCGCCACACACGTATTTTCACACGGTGCCATTTTAACAGGAATATGCACGCACGGCAATCTTGATCTTGACACAATTCATTCGCTGGATTAGGAGAAGGCGGCTGTTGAGGAGAGTGAAAGCGAGTTGTTGGAGAGACTATATGTTGAGGCGGAGGAGTTAATTGCTAATTGCCGAGGAATTGATGTTGACTTACGACAGTTTACCTCAAGAAATGAAGGACGAAATTTTCTTGGAGAGGGAGTACGAGGTCACAAAAGGAACTCTGTGGGACTATGACGAGTATGATGAGCTAGAGAGACTACGTGCCGAGGCCCAAGAGATTTTTTGCCGAGGAGAGGATGACAGCGGACGAAGAACGAGCCAAGGTTGACATTGAAACATTGAATTCGCCTAATCTCTGATGGCACCACCGGGAGACGAAGAAGTTGCTCGAGAGAAGGAGGCTCACCTAAATGACGAGCGGCACCTGACTATCCTTCGACAGCAACATGACCGTGGTCTTGAGGACCCTAGGTGTAAAGCCGGCATGTCTCATGAGAAGAAAAGCTGCGACTTTTACGGCCTTCACATGTATCATTGGAGAACCCATAATTTTTGTCTGCACACATCTAAGACTATTCCCCAATCACAGTCAAATCGAGAGTGAGTGGAAGAGTATGTGCCGCATGAAGTGCCCATGTACAAGATAAAAAAGTTGTCAGAGTGGTGGGGCACTCATTTGTATCCGCACTTATTTTTTTTCTACTTGCACAGGGATTACAGTTAAGCGGAGGAGGCCGACGACAGTGAAATGCATTCCAAGGAATTTCGCGATGCTGAAGCATGTGGAAGAGATGTGGGAAAAGGAGGAACACTGAGACTCAAACGACCAACGTTCAAGAGAGGTATGGTGAGGTGGATCGGCCCTGGAGTACCTTTTTTGTTCAAATTAAGAAATCGTATGGGTAAAATGTACTTTGATGTGTCTGAACAAAAGTATGAAAGTTCCCTCTGTTCGTTAGACAGGCCCTTATTAGGCAGTTTCGGAAGGAGTGTTCTCAATACTGGAGTCTGGATTGAGCACTGCCAAAAATGGCAACGCCAATTTTGGATCACGTGATAGAAGGCAGTCCAATACGGTGTTCAATACAGGATCTCATCCATGCCCATGACTAACCACAAGACAAGAACTACTTGGTATTTTGGCGAGGTGTTGGACGCAAGCAAGAGCAAGAGGTTGAATGGCCTTTGCTTAAATCCAACAGCTGGCCTTTATGACAAAAGACTCTACCACAGCAAGGTGTTTATGGACCCGACAAACACAGGCATCATGCAGACAAGGAGATCAATATCAGGTAACCTGCTTAAGAAACGGGTTGTGGTTTTGATCAACTCGTGAAACAGTGACTGTATTAAACCCTGGATTGAAGGCCTTCGATACTGTGTTCAATAGCCAAGTTGGTAGCGGAGTCTTTAATCGTTAAACCATAACTTGAACCTTGTATTAAGCACTTCCGTTTTTAGTAATGTTCAATAGATTTGTGCGCACTTTTGCGCTTCCGAAACTGCCTATTGGTCAATAATATCTAAGCAAAAAGGGACTGAGGGAGGGAGAGAGAGAGAGCGTGGCATATGAACGAAAAATAAAGACTCGGTTCTTTTTCTTTTTTCCAATCTCTCTTTCTATCGTTGCGCTCTATATCCTTTCCACCACAGCAAAAACAACACAGCCAAATACTACACCATACCAATCTACACCACACCACAGATCAACACAACCGCCACCCCTACTGTAGCCACCATCATGTTTCAGCAGCAATCTCTAGCCCAATCTCACTTTGAACAAGAGGAGAGTTGCCGCCACAACGTGATAAAAAACGGCCGTGAACAGCGGCACAAGGTTCATACCCTACGCCTTGCTGATCCCAACTACGTCAAAGGATCTCACCATGACCTCAAGGAGTGCCGCTTTTTCGGATTCCCCTTCTATGACAGATCGATCAGCTACGGCGAAAAAGATGATGGCAACCCAAAGTGGGCGCTGCAAGGACAGCACTACCGGGACGACCCCAGATGGGGTTGCCTGGGAGGGTTTGTCCGATGCCCTTGCACTTGGTAAAGTTGTTCTTCTGTGTTCTGTTCGCTTTCATGTACCATATACTGTGATTGATTGGCGTGTGCGCGCGTTTTTTTAAAATCGACTTTTGTTTTACATTTAGGAACCTTCGAAATGAATACTTTTTAGCGCGGGAAGATGGATTCTTGCTCACGAATATGTACAATTTCGACTGGCACCCTGATCTCCCTCAGTTCCTAGATTCGGAACTCAACCGAAATACAGAGCTCTGGTACGGAGTATATCTGAATGGCTCCTCACTTCCTCCCCTCACCCAAGAAATGGTTGTCCAACGAGAATACCGCATGTTACAGCGCTGGGCCATCTGGATCTTGAATGGTGGACCGTCTCCCGAAGATCGTGAGCGCCGCAAGAGACTCTGCAGTGTGCGTGATATTTTCACCAGAGCTGGGATTTTGAAAGCTGTGACGTATGTGCGTGCCGGGCCATGGATGGTTGCTGAGCCCACTGTTAATCGTACCGGTGCTTTCAGGGAGCCGACGCCACAACCACAGCCGCAGCAAGCAGCCCACTAAGCTCCAGCAGCTCCCAAAAGCGATCCAACACATCCTGCGCGCCAAGCCAAGTTGTTCGATCTTGAGGATTTGGAGGATGAACCAGCACTGTGTGAACGAGACTAGATCCCATCCAGTTTTTTTTTTTCCCTTTTTCACAGCAATCAACGGAATAATCGATATGTTCCATTGTCAATATTCCGTCTATTTGTTCTTCAATTAAGAAAAATGAAAGTTTCTTATCTTCCACCATCCATTGCAATGGGCACAATTTAGCCACACTCTTACCACAGCATGCAGGAGACTGAGCAATACATCAATAGGATTCACATGCAATATATTATCCCTGCCATCGTTTACCTGAGTGCCCATTTTTGATCTTCGGAGATTCGATGAGCACACCAGTGACGGTCAATTCCAACGTGACGAAGGTAGTTTTGTGAAAAAGGAGGGGCGATGTGACCAAGAGAAATGCTCTTGCCTAAGGCAAGATTGTTCGGCTGCTGTCATGTCTAACTTGGTGTATGCACTCATGCGATTTGTTCGGAGTATGGCGATTGAATAGGGATTATGACGAACTATACGTGACAATGTGCACTCAACACCATGAGCAACTCAAGGCGATGCATGTGAATGGTGGAGTTCACAAATCTTCGTGCCAAACTAAGGGGTGGCGAGGGTGGATTGAAAAACATAAGCAAGAGCTTGACGAGTTCGAGCAACAGCACGATGTCGTGACTGGCCCAAGCGCAGAGATGGACAGTGTCGGAGAGAAGTAAGAAAGGGGGACAAAACAAATGTGGTTTGATTGTCCCTACGATGTACCTCAACCAAAGTACACACTTTCTGGCAATCTTTCACGGTCAAGAAGTTAAGCAACAGCACAAAACAAAAAAAGGGGGGACAAAACAAATGTGGTTTGATTGTCCCTCCGATGTACTTCAACCAAAGTACACTTTGTGGCAATCTTCCACGGTCAAGAAGTTAAGCAACAGCACAAAACAAAAAAAGGGGGGACAAAACAAATGTGGTTTGATTGTCCCTCCGATGTACTTCAACCAAAGTACACACTTTGTGGCAATCTTCTACGGTCAAGAAGTTAAGCAATAGCACAAAACAAAAAAAGGGGTGGCGACTTCCCTCATGCTCGCGTGTACGCAAAGGAAAAAAATAAGCTTTGCAAAGGTGGACCTTCCCGTTGTGGAAGAGCTGCATTTAGAATATGTTGGCCAACGCAAATGCAAACTCGCAGTCTACAATGCGAGCCGACTGGAATGTAAGGCATTCCAAAAAAAATTAAGAGCACGCTTTCAAACTCAAGTTCGAAGAGCATTTGAATAAAAGTACACTGCCGCGTGTCATCCATTATTTTTTCCCTGAGGAACCACACTTAGGGTAAAGCTTTGTCAAAGCAACTGAACAAAAAAAAAATAGAATGTCGCCTATCCATGACGACGTGTCCAAGGCAACAAAAAAAATAGTAGATTGTTGCGTGTCACTTATCTATTGGCGCATTAAAGATCCAGAAGCATCAATCGCATGGTCTTTTGTTGAAGTAAGTATGTTGTCGAGTGTCACTCATCGATTTGTGCCCTGAGGAGTGAGTCATACCGAAAGTGCCTAAAACAATCGAAGAAACCCTCAAAGATTGTCGCGGACCCAAGTGAAAAAAGGTAAATGGTCAGTGGTTGAGCCAGATATTGACTTCAATATGTATATTTGCACCATTCAATGTGGTACACTGGTGGAAAACTCCAGCAGTTTTGAGCCACATAATACCACCCTCTTCGAGAAAAAAAATGGGAAAAGAGGTTATGAGTTGGAATATTTATACCAAGAGGAATCGCTCTTTTTTTTCCCTCGCCCACCGAGGTTCTCAACACCACACTCCCACTTTACACTATTCAGACTTTACACCCATCCAACTTTACGCTCATTCACCTCCATGTCCTTGGAACAGTGTATCAATTGCTCCGTCATCGGCAAGTGCAGCTGTACTCCTGCACAGAGGTATGATGTTGGAAACAGAAAAGCGATGCAAAGTCGATTTGAAATCGCTGAGATTAACTCCGCCAGTTTCAATGGTCATCTATATGTCTCAGGATTCGCGCCAAGAGATTGGCCATTGCTGGAAAACAAGTTGACAGGGGAGACTCTCTAATGGAGAAGTCTGCACCCAAGACCAAGAAGAGAAAGACGGACCCCAAGACTAGGCCCATCCAGCCCCGTCCCAGACCCCTTAGGCGTTTGCGAAAAGACCGGTCTATTGTTGTCCCTCAGACTCCGCCCCCTCAAAACATCTCGCCGTGCCCCACAATCGGTCAAATCAGCACGAGCCACGCCCCACCATCTACCGACACCTCACGTCCCAAGATCGGTCGGAACAATATGGCCTTCAATCCAGGCAGACCCTCGCACGCCACTCCGGGACCCTCGAGCACCACTCCTGGACTGTTGAGCTTCACTCTTAGTTCCCAGCTGAAGTCCCAGGCAACTCCTCGAATGTGCAAGTTTGAAACAGCGAAGGAACTCGGTTGCCGCAAATGCTTCCTCGGACTCCTAGATGAAGGGTGCATCTCCATTGAGGTTGATTCGCGAGAAATGGAGATGGTCTCTGTTGGTTCATGGACTAGCGAGCAATGCGCCGAGGCAGCAGCTGAGAAAGCCCGCCTTGCGATTGTGGAGGAAGTTCGAGCTGTTGTGCAAGGTATGACCACACACTCCAGTCCAGTCAGAGAATTAAGCGCTGACAGTCTAGATAAGATGGATTTCTCTGGCGTCGATTTCAACGATTTTGATGAAGACATTGAGGACCAGCATCGGGATCAAGATCACGATCTACCTCGCAGTTCTCACTCCTCCTCAATTCCATCTTCCTCCCCTCCAATTATCCTCATTGATGATAACGAGGATGACAGTTCCTCTGCTTCCAGTTGGTCTGGAGTTAGTGAGCAGGCACTTCCAACATGTGCACTTGATTCGCCACCTCCTATTCTCCATCGCATTCCCTTTTCACCCCCCAGCCTTGACACTCCTCAACCTTTGACACCCACCATCCCACCCCTTATGCCAGTGACCATCCCGGTTTCAGGACCAAAAGCTGTCATTGGTTACGACTTGAGTGTTAGATTTATTTTCAGTGATGATTAACAATAAATTCATTTGTGTTTTGTGTTTGTGTTAGTCTCTCCACATCTGCCCACGAGCTTGCCAAAGCCTGTTCATTTGGTCACGACCAAGAAGCTATGCCCCTCCTGCAAAGGAACCGATCACGAGCGTTCCAGTAGTTCGAAATGCACGAACAAAGCCCCTGCCTTGGCTGCGGTGACGTGTCTCCATTGTGGGAAACCCGGCCACAAACTCAGAACACATCGAGACTGTGATGAAAATCCGGTGACAAAATGTCCAAAGATGTGCAAATGTGGCAGCTCAACGCATAAGCGCACTTCTTCCGGAGCGTGCCCTCTCACCTCTACAGAGTACGTATTTTTTATTTTATTTTTGATACTTGGGCAGAGTGAACCAAGATGGAGTTGACAACGAGGTTGTGGTATGATGTGGTAAACTAACGAGCTATTAATATTGATTAATCCTGTCACCTATCCTAGACGAAAGAAGTTTTGCGACTGTGGAAGAGGCGCACTCCACAAACGCTCAACTTCTAAGGAGTGCCGATACAACCCTAAAAAGTGAGTTTTGGTCTTTCATGCTAATTCCACAAAGAAAATGTGGATGGAGGAAGAAAAACAAATGTTTGCCGATAGCGGACTAAACTTTTTTTTGGATTATCTTTGCAATTACGATAGCTCCAATAATCCTTTTGGTCTCCCTGTTGCTCGACTGCCTTTCAAGAAGGAGCTCATCACTGGTGATGACATCCGCGACTATCAGCACTACCTTGGCGAAATGATATCCTGCCCCAATTGCAACGCCTTCGTCTGGCCACAGGAACGAAACAGCAAGTCTAAGGAATCAAGTCCTTGGTTTTCTATCTGCTGTGGCAATGGCCACGTCTCGATTCCAGTCGTAGCGGCTGAGCCAACCCTCCTGGAACTAGCAACAGGATCCATCTTCCAGTCGCAACTTTTTCGAGAGAACGTGCGAAAGTATAACTCAGCGCTGTCCTTTACTTCCATGGCCGCCAATGTCGACAAAGGCCTTGCTAGCGCCAAAGATGGTATATATACTTACCGTGTCCAAGGCACTGTTGTGCATCGCATTGGCGCGCTTTTGCCTGACGATAAAGCTGACGCGAAATTCGCTCAGATCTATTACCTCGATCCTGCTGCACAAGCTAGCCGTCGTATGGATATCTTCAAGAATGCCTTGAGCAGTGTCTTGCTCAAACAGCTCCAGATGCTATTTTCTCGGATCAACCCTCTTTGCAAAGCCTACAAGTCTATCCGCCAGCGTGAGCACAATGGCGAGGATGTCCAAGAGTTTCGAATTATCCTCAAATCCATTGCTGGCAAGCCTCAGTTTGACCTCCCGACCTCAAATGAACTGGCTGTTCTCATTCCTACCGATCCAGACGAGATGGAGCACCGTGACCTTATCATTCAGAAGAAGGGGTCAAATGGGCTCCATGGGCTATCGCGAGTTTGGTCAAACTCGGATATGTACGATCCGCTCCAATACATCTTGCTGCACCCTCGAGGCGAGTTTGGTTGGACATATGGCCAATTTCCAAGGCTCCTGCCTGCTATTTCTACCTGCACCGATGCTCACACTAATGCAGTAGCTCTTGGCAATGCTACCCTGGGAATTGCTATGGAGGTAGATGACCCAGAAGTGCCTGGTGGTCCCACATCTCTTTTTGGCCAATCGCGTTGCAGAGGCCAATATGTGAGCGCACGCGAGTTTACTGCATTCAGAATTGCTCGACGCCCAATCAGCAGTGATGACAATCGATGTTATTTCTGGCAGTTTGGTCGACTCTCCCACCAATACATTGTGGACCAATACATCAAGATCGAGACTGAGCGCATGTTGTGGTACAGGCTCAACCAATCAAATATCAGGGCACATCTGTACCAAGGCGTGCAGGATGCCATTGCTGCTGGTGATGGCGACTGCTCTCGGACTGGAACTCGAACTATTCTCCCATCCACTTATACAGGAAGCCCTCGGCAATTGAACCAACTCTTTCAGGATGCTATGTGCATAGTTCGACATTACCACAAGCCCGATCTCTTTATCACTTTCACCTGCAACCCATCATGGCCCGAGATCACAGAGGCACTCACTCTCATGGGCCAAGATAAAACATCAGAGACAAACAGCGCGGACCTCCATGTGCGTGTCTTCAAGCTCAAATTGAAGGCGCTCCTTAATGATCTGTTCAAGCATGGGATCTTTGGCCAGACTGTTGCAAACACCTGGGTAACCGAGTTTCAAAAGCGAGGGTTGCCCCATGCCCATATTTTGGTCATTTTGAGCAATGAGAACAAGCCACATACCGTCACTGACTATGATACCATCGTCTTGGCAGAACTACCAGATCGTGAGGCCGATCCCGAACTGTTCAGAATCATCACAACAATGATGCTTCATGGACCCTGTGGACCAGACCACCCAAGATCACCATGCATGGAATGTGGCGTTTGCAAGAAAGGATACCCCAAACGGTTCTCTGAGGAGACCATTTTTGTCGAGGATGGATATCCAGAGTATTGTTGACGCCGAACTCCACAAATCAAAGTATGGCGAGAGAGTGGGCGCTCCTTCTGGACAAACAACTCTTGGGTTGTTCCTTACAACCCATACCTGAGTCGCAAGTTCAATGCTCATATCAACGTTGAGATATGCAACTCAGTACGTGCTGTCAAGTATTTGTACAAATATGTGTACAAGGGCCCTGATCAAACCTCGATGGCTATCTCTAGGGATACAGACACTGCGCCGTCCACTACTTTTGTGCCTGCCACACCAACACCTGCTGTCAATGAGATTGACAACTTTGTCAATGCTCGGTACGTCTCCACAGATGAGAGTCTTTGGCGAATATTTCGGTTCTCACTGCACGGGCATTCTCCATCCATTGTCCGACTTCCAGTCCATGATGAGGCCATGCAAACACTTTATTTCCAGGCCAGCAGTGATCCTCGAGACGTCATAGAGCAGGCCAAAGACACTAAACTCATGGCCTGGTTCAAATTGAATCAGTGTGATAATACAGCACATATGTTCACATATCCTGAGATCCCTGCCAATTACTCATGGAAAAAGAACAAATGGCACTCAAGAGTGCACAACTTCCATGTTCTCAGCCGACTGGTTTTGGTACATCCCAAAGATCGTGAGAGGTTTTGTCTGCGACTTCTTTTACTGCATGTGAAAGGTGCCACAGACTATTCTGATCTCAGAACAGTTCCATGGATGAACAATGGTGAACCCTTTCTATCTTACCGTGAGGCTGCACTAGCCCGTGGACTCCTTGGCGATGACAATGAGTGGCACGATTGCCTTCGAGAAGCTGCAGTTTACCACCTGGGCCCACAGCTCCGTCACCTTTTTGCCATGATCCTTATTCACTGCAATCCTTCTGATGCTGCAGGGCTGTGGACCACCTTTGCAGCTGATCTCTCTGATGACTTTCTACATGTGGAAATCAGGACCAATAGCAGTCTCGATCATGCAGTTACTGCAGCACAAAAAGCAGCACTCAAAGCCATCAACTCGATATTACGTGAGAACAACTTCGATCTATTGCAATTCATTACCCCACCACAACACTTGCTGGGCTTTAACTCAGTCAATATTGAGTTAGATCCCGATCACGATCTGCCAACAGGAGACTCGGTGTACACAAAAGCCAGCTTAAATCAGGGCCAGCTCTCGATCTTCCACAGTGTTGTTTCTGCTATCCAGAACAAGGATCTCTCTGTGCCCAAGATGTTCTTTGTCGATGGGCCTGGTGGCACTGGAAAGTCTCACTTATTCAACACAATCATTCGATATGTTGAGCAACAACTTCGGCAGCCAGTCATAGCTGTTGCAACATCTGGGATTGCTGCTCTTCTTCTCCGAGGTGGACGAACTGCTCATTCAATATTCCACATCCCCATACCAATCCGCTCTAACTCTGTGATCAGGATGGCAGCAAATGAACCTGCAGCACAACGGATTATTGCGGCTGCATGCATCATATATGATGAAGCACCTATGCAACATCGTCATGTCTTTGATGCAGTCAACATGCTCTTGCAAGACCTCATGGGTGTAGAAACGCCCTTTGGAGGCAAGCCTATCGTTTTTGGAGGGGATTTCCGGCAGGTCCTTCCTGTCTTGAAGTTTGGCTCAGCTGAACAGATCAAGAATGCAAGCCTCTCAAGGTCGGAACTCTGGCCACAGATTGAGAAAGCAAAACTCACAGAAAACATGCGAGTACAAGCCCACCCAGAGACCCAATCCTTTGTCAACTTTCTCCTCTGTGTTGGCAGTGGAACACAGCCAACTGTTACAGTAGGCGCTCATAGCGACTACATCGAAATCCCTAACACTTACCTGTTCAAACCCGATCTGGCTGGTGATTTACCCGAGAGGCAGCTTATCATGGCTGTCTATCCAGGAATCAGAGAAGGACAGCTCCAGGTCAACAGCCTTCGTGAGCACTCGATTCTGACTGCACTCAACTCTGATGTTCATTTGCTCAACAATCTGGCTACAGACATGCTCACTGGTGATGCTCGCGAGTATACAGCTTTCGACGAGTCTTTAGATGGCACAGTTGCAACAGAGAACATGAACCGCGAGGACCCAATCGAGGTGGGACCCTTCAGGTTGCGACTGAAGATTGGTCAGCCCATCATCTTGCTCCGAAATATGAACCCAAGGCGCCACCTCTGCAATGGCACTCGGCTCATTGTGCGTGGACTTCACAACAAATTTATAGAGGCGGACATTCTTCTTGACAAGGAAGTCCCACCTGCCTACCACACAGTAATGATTCCCAAGATCCCATTGGATGTTTCAGAGGACAGTTCCTGTCCCTTTCGATTTCGTCGCATCCAGTTCCCTGTCAAGCCTGCCTTCGCCATGACAATCAACAAATCCCAAGGGCAAACACTCGCTGGAGTGGGGTTATACATTCCTCGCCCAGTGTTTGGTCATGGGCAGCTTTATGTTGCCCTGTCAAGGTGCTCTGATCCAAAAAAGTTAAAAGTTCTTATTATTAATGGTTCTATCCCTAACTGTAGAGGACTCTACACACGAAACATCGTGTACAGAGATGTTTTGTCATAGAAGTAGTAAGGGAGGGTAAGAAGGGAAAAAAAGGGGGAGGGAGGGAGGGCAAAAATAAAAAGAACAAAAAAAAGCGCATAGACTGACGCCCGCACGAAGTGCGGGCAATCACTAGTTTATACTAATTGTCGATGATTGCTCTCCAAGTGCGAATGTCAGACGTGCAATGTTTGTCAGAGGGCGTGGTATGGCATGATAGGGCATGCTGTGAACATGTGTGGGAATCACATTGCGTAGAATCTTTTTGTTGCTGGTCGATCGACAGGAACACTGTGAAAAAAAATCAATTTCATGCCCCTTTATGCAAATTATGGGTAGGACTGAAGACCTACTGCACTGCCCTATGGACTGCATTGCAATGAACGAAACAAGCATGGGTTTTCGGGTGTAAGTACTTTCTTCAATGGTCAGTGGAGGACAGGTTGGCCCTTGTTGGTCAGTCAGGTATCAATGGATGTGGCTTGCCGAAAAGATATTAAGATATTTATATGGGTCAAAATATGGCAACGAACAGGGGTGGACGAGAAAAAGAAGGATGAGAGAGAAATGAGGAACGTGCGAGGGGCGATAAAAAAACCGTAGGTTGTAATAGATCCAAGTATGCGAGTCGTGAAAGTGCTTGTTTGAAACGGGAAATGGTGCGTGGTATGCTAAGTGGTCTGCACGCGTCATTGCCAGACTCAATCTAGCTGAGGAAACGCATGTAATGTACCGCTGCTAAGCTCATCCCTTGGTTTGTAGTAAAAGACACAGTTGTTCAAAATAAAAGTAGGAAGGGCTTGCTCTGTGGTTGTGAACTAGTACAACACAGGGAAGAAAAAGGTATCAATGACCCAAGAACAAGCCAAACGCAGATCTAGTCTTCCATCGAATACTTTACTCTGCCAAATGGGGGAAATGAGGCTTTGTTATTGACACGAAAGAAAGTAACGCCCATGGTAGCAAGTGCGAGGTTCCATAGACCATAGGAGCTCATGGCAACAGTGCACTATACGAAAAACTACTGTCCCATATTTAATATCAGAGCCTAGGAGAAGCAGTCCCTCCTGCTTTGGCCGTGAAACTCCTAATAATACAGCATCATTTTTCTTCCCTAGTGTCGGTCGCTAGGATAAGATCGCAAGATAACCATCCGCTTGCATGACTGTTATTCTCGACAGCACCCGTCTCTCCTGCACGAGAAAGATTTGTTTCAACGGGTCAATACGACAATAGCATCTCGCTAGGATAGACTGGCTGACCAATGAAGAAAGGTTAGGTACCTTTGCGCGTATAGCATATTCCAGTTAGACCTGATCGATCATGCACACATTCCCCCTCTCCTTGGGTCCACATCCTTTGGAGTGTGTGTTCAGCATGTACCACTATCTATTCTTTTTTAGAAGAGGGGTGTATTTTCTATGCCTCATGCTCGTGAGCACCAATTGCCCTTGTATGTTTTTCATCTTGACAAGTTCCTCGGTAGCAACCCGTGGAGAGGACCACGTTCCACTGTTTACACACATTTTAGTCCATTACCATCCTATCCTCATTTATTTATGGTGTTTGAATGTATTCATTTGTTTGAAATGGTCTAGCCAATGACCTTATTGCTCATAACGGGTTTATCCAGTTCTCTCAGCGTCTTCTCAATCGGATTGGCCAAGGTTGCACGCGCCGCACTCACGCTATGGCACAGACTCGACTGTTTGATGAATATGGTTGAAAAGGTAAGAGTGTTCAATCAACAAGCACAGCTAACATTCAGCAAACAAAACAGGATGTGAACATAACGAACAATGGGCTCAGACACATGCCGGACGTGCACGTGACATCGGCTCCCTGAGTTTTTGTTGACTCACAACCGACTCTCCTTTGTTCGGCTGTGAGTAGATGCCTTTTGAGAACCATGGGTAACGAGCGGGCTTGATGGCCGCGCAACCAAGAATTTCATTTCTTTTATTCTTTGAGGGGCCATGCACTTTGTCGCATGCATCTTCATTTCTTTAGGCTCGAGTAATTGTGAATGGAGCATGAAAGTGAATGCAAGTGCATCTTCATTTTAAAATTTCGACTTCTGTTGAGGTTGAACCAAACGGCCTCGGCATCCCTCTGTTTGTACCCGCTTTTGTTCCTTTTTATTCTTCTCAGTTGTGCGAGCGAGCACAGGCGAGCTATGGATCGGGCCATAACCGCACCATCAGTTCATGGGAGTTCGATGAATGCCCCTTCTTCAGCGTTGCTCCCAGACTGGGATACGATCGCAAAAGGTGTTCACGAACAACGGCAGTCATTCTCGACAAAAGAGCGAGTCACAATCCTCCGGATGGGTACTCTTACAAGAGATCCAGAGATGCCGGGCATAATCCTTGCCTCCAGCATGGTCCCTTTGGATTTGGGTGGGCAAGGTACATTTGCGGATGTATTTATTCTAGGTAGACTTGATCGATCAGGCACACATCCATATGAGGTTCCTCTCCGTCCTATAGTTAGGCGCTACACATACTTTCGATGCTGTGTCTCTTTCTTCGTATTGTATGCAACTCCCGTCTCCCTCTTTTCACGTTAGCGGTTTATGGCAGGTGAGCACCCACGGCGGCGAATAGTCCAGAGAAGTGGGCTGGGTCATTCACAAAACGCAATCTACAAAGGAGCAGGAGGCGGCGAACAATGGTGAGCAATGCTGCATAGCCGTTCTATGTCAACAATACCCATCTCCATGAATACCTACGCGCAAATATATTAAAACCCCCACTTGTGCAGACGCGGCGTCGAAATGGTACTCAGAAAATCGATCGCAAGGTACATATGAAAGGACGGCTCATGGATAAATAACCCTCTCGAGAATCCCTCTTCCCACTTCTCATTTTCCAAGTTTGTCCACTCGTCTTCTTTCCAGACCACAACCAAGTAAGCAACCTTCTCATCACCCACTTGTTCCCTTCGCTTAACGTTATAAGCTAACATCCCTCTTTTCTGCAACCAAAATACTCTAGTCAAACAAGAAAATGTTCCCCAAGGTCCTGGCTCTTCTCTCCGTCCTTGCCCTCGCTGTCGCTGTCCAGGCCCAGGATGGCCCCCAAATCCTCTCTGCCCGCTACCGCCCAACTGATCCCAGCCTGACCAAGCGCGACTGTGTCTTCGGATGCCACTGCAACCAAGCCGAGGCTGGAAAGCTTGTCTGCGCCGGAAATAACGTCCGCCAGTGTGCCTACAATGGCGGCTGCTGCGACTATGGTTACCGCAAGTCGTGCGCCCAGTGCGGCAAGCTTACCTGCCCCACGCCCTAAGCTCCCTCTATCGTGTGATTCCAGACTCTTCGTCTGGCAACGTTTTCTTTCCCGCGGAGCCCCGTCCTAAGGCAATCTTGTGAGGGCGCAGTGAGTGAAAGTGCTACTTTTGTTCCCTGTAAATAAAGAACCATGATATATCTCTTGTTGAAAAAGATTCAACCACAAACTTCCATTATTCTGTGGGAGACTGAAGAAAACGGAGTGAGTTTGGAGGGAAAGGCTCATCGTATCCTGATGCATCAGGCGAAGAGATCCAAAATTTGTTGAACGGCACACAGGTTCTATGTGTTTGTTGCTTTGTTTTGTTTGCTTTTTATTTGATTGTGCAGTCGAACCCGTCCTTTGTAGCCTATACCAATGGCTGGAAGCGCACGTAATACGGCGATAGCTCTCTGTTATTTGCTTCCCTTTTTTTTGCTTTTCAGCATCTCCAAAGCAATCACATTATCTGCCTGGTTCACTGTCATTGCTTTCGTCTTCGAGGTTGCACTGCCACTATCTTCATGCCAAAAATGCAAGCACAAATTCAGGAACAGGCAGAGACACAAAAATTCCTTCAAATTGAACACCACATCATCCATGCACCGTCATAACTACTGTGGTAGGCTGCGGGACCAGCATAGCAAGCATTAATTTCTCTCCTTTGGTCCGAGACAATTTGGCCAAAATACACTTGCCACCTTCAACGAATTTTTGTTTTTGTATATTCTCTCCCATGCGCATAGGGGGGGGGGGCTTCTTTACGAAACCACTGCCTTCTTGTCCATGCTGGATATCATGTCAAAGATGCGGCTGGGATGTGTGTAGCAAACTTTCCGAGGGACAGAGGCTGGAATAGTTAGCATTGTGGGGTCTCGTTAAGGAAGATGAGCAAGAAGGGTGAATGGAAATGGGAACCCTCGGCCCTGTTTCGCCCTCTCCCCTCTGCTAAAACTAAAAATTCCAACTCACAAACCTAAAAACAAATGCAAATGTGAAAACAAAATCAAAAAGGGTGAATGGGCCAAATGAATAGTTGTTCAACATGGTTGCCAACGAATAGCGTAAGCCTTTGCACCTAAACTGACTGGAAGTCGATGCAACAACATCAGGACTACAAGCCACCTCCTCGGCACCAATAATGCACGGATATGGAGACAGTAATAGCGAGAAACAGAAGTGTGTGTAACTAATCTCACGGTTCGTGAAATTAGTTACTGCACACCCCATGTAAGAATATCCCCACACAGCAAAAATGAACTTTAATCTCACGTCTGTCAGAATAGGGAATTTACATCGGTGTGAGACTATCTTTTTCCTAATATATATAGTTGAATATCCTGGCTTCCACCGCAACGTAGCTTTTCAACTTAACACTACGTCTTCAATTCTTCCCTCACCTTTGTGGTGTGCACTCTAGTTTATAATATCCTTTTAAATACGGTCCACTTTGTTCAACTAGAAATCTATGCCATGGCTAAGGCAGTCATCATTCAGTGTCGCGTTAAATCCAACCCACTTTAAAATCAACAACTGTTCTCTACATCCAACATGGGATTTATTGTATAATGAGACAACGTTTGGTTTGCGACATTTGATGCAGCACCTATGGTCCAATCGAGTCTCTCCACACGTACAAAGTTGTCAGAGTCAAGTTGGTCTCGAGTGCTTCAGAATAAACCTGAGCTCCTTTATCACCGATTGAGTTGTTCTGCAATTCGAAAGCGGTCAGAGTCAGGTTGGTCTTTAGTTCCTCAGACAATACTTGAGCTCCATTGACTCCAATGGAGTTGCTCATCAAGTACAAACTAGTCAAAGTTGAGTTGGTCCTGAGTGCCTCAGCCAGTGCATGAGCTCCTTCATATCCGATCGAGTTGGTCCTCAAGTTCAGAGTGGTCAGAGTGGAGTTGGTCTTGAGTGCCTGAGCCAGTGCCTGAGCTCCGTCATCCCCGATGAAGTTGCTCATCAAGTACAAAGTAGTCAGAGCCGATTTGATCTTGAGTGCCTCAGCCAGACCATGAGCTCCGTTGTCTGTGATTGCGTTGCTCTGCAAGTCTAAAGTGGTCAGAGTAGAGTTGGACTTAAGTGCCTCAAACAGCACATGAGCACCATTGTCTCCAATTGAGTTGCTCCACAAGTATAAACTGGTCAGAGTCGAGTTTGATTTAAGTGCCTCACCCAGCGCATGAGCTCCGACATCTCCAATCGGATTGCTCATCAAGTCCAAAGCTGTCAGAGTGGAGTTGGTCTTAATTGCCCCGGCCAGTGCCTGAGCTCCTTCATCTCCAAGCGAGTTGTTCTGCAAATCCAAAGTGGCCAGAGTCGAGTTGGTCTTGAGGGCCTTAGACAGAGCATGACATCCGTTGTCTGTGATAAAGTTGCTCCACAAGTATAAAGTGACCAGGGTCGAGTTGGTTTCGAGCGCCTCAGCCAGAGCCTGAGCTCCGTCGTCTCCGATCGAGTTGTACCCCAAGTTCAAAGTGGCAAGAGGTGTGTTTGTCTTGAGTGTCCTAGCCCATGCAAGGATTACTTTGTTTCTGATCAAGTTGTTCCGCAAATCTAAAGTGCTCAGATTCGTGTTGCTCTTGAACGCTTCAGAAAATGCCAAAAGTCCTTTGTACCAGATCTCGTTTTGTTGTAAATCCAGAGTCGTCAGAGTCGAGTTTGTCTGGAGTGCCTCAGCCAGAGCCTGAGCTCCACTGTCTTTGATCGAGTTTTTTCTCAATTTCAAAGTGGTCAGAGTCGAGTTGGTCATGAGCGCCTCAGCCAGTGCCTGAGCTCCATCGTCTTTGATCGATTTGTTGTACAAGTCCAAAGTAGTCAGAGTCGAGTTGGGTTTGAGTGCCTCAGCCCATGCAAAGACTATTTTGTTTTCGATCAAGTTGTTATGCAAGTTTAAAGTTCTCAGATTCGTGTTGCTCTTGAATGCCTCAGAAAATGCCAAAAGTCCTTTGTACCAGATCTTGTTTTGTTGCAAATCCAGAGTCGTCAGACTCGAGTTTGTCTTGAGTGCCTCAGCCAGCGCCTGAGCTCCACTGTCTTTGATCGAGTTGTACCTCAAGTTCAAAGTGGCCAGAGTCGAGTTGCTCTTGAGAGCTTCGGCAAGACCCTGAGCTCCGTCGTCTCCGATCGAGTTGTGTCCCAACTCCAAAGTCATCAGAGTCGAGTTTGTCTTGTGTGCTTCACCCAGCGCCTGCGCTCCATTGCCTTTGATCAAATTGTCTCGCAGGTCCAAAGTGGTCAGAGTCGAGTTTGTCTTGAGTGCTTCAGCCAGCGCCTGGGCTCCATCGTCTCCGATTGTGTTGCCTTTTAATTCCAAATTGGTCAAAGTCGAATTGGTCATGAGTGCTTCAGCCAGCGCCTGAGCTCCACTGTCTTCGATCGAGTTGTACCCCAACTCCAAAGTGGTCAGAGTCGATTTGGTCTTGAGTGCCTCAGCCAGCGCCTGAGCTCCGTCGTCTGCGATCGAGTTGAACCCCAACTCCAAAGTGATCAGATTCGAGTTTGCCTTGAGTGCCTCAGCCATCGCCTGAGCTCCGTCGTCTGCGATCGAGTTGTTCCCCAACTCCAAAGTGATCAGAGTCGAGTTGGTCTTGAGTGCCTCAGCCAGCGCCTGAGCTCCACTGTCTTTGATCGAGTTGTTTCTCAATTTCAAAGTGGTCAGAGTCGAGTTGGTCTTGAGCGCATTAGCTAGTGCCTGAGCTTCGTTTTCCCCGATGGAGGTGAAGTTCAAGTTCAAGGTGGTCAGAGTCGAGATGGTCTCCAGTGCCTCAAACAGCGCCTGATTTTCGTTGGATTGGATGTGCTGTGACGTCGCAGTCATGGTACCAATGATGATGGGGTCTCAGGAATAAAATAATAGGTCTAAGAGTAGCAGAGGATGGAAGCGAACGTGGTAAACGATTGAAGCGGATGGGAGAGAAGGAGTCGCGAATTTCGTTTTGTTTTCATCCGTGTGAGAAAAAATGATTCTCCTCGAAGTGCGGCGTCTTTAAAGTTCTGACTCGGGATTGGGCGAAGCAACGAATAACTGTAAGCTCCAAGATGCTCTGGAAGGTCAAAGCAAGGGCGAAGGCGAGGGCGAAGGCAAGGGCGAAGGCAAGGGTTAAGGTGAAGACTGCACCACACAAGTATACATTGGGTGCACAAAATACATGGTGGAGTGTCGACACTTTCTGAATCCTGTATCCCATCCCTCTTGCTACCGCCTTACATTATCTCGTTCATTGCGACGTCCCTTTGTGTATAGGGCTTCTATTCGAATCCATTCGGACTCATCTTGGTTTGTGTAGATAGAGTAGTTTTAACTCGATTGAAACGCATTGCAACAGTGCGCCTATTCAAATCAAAATTTCGAATCAGATTTGAATTCGAATGCGCACAATCGAATGCAAACCATAGTGGATTGGAGTGGATTTGAATAGAAGCAAGGACTGAAAGAGCAGATATCGAAGACGCCTTGTCAAGCTTTGTTCGCTTGTCAAAATTCATTTGCAGTCACTTAAATGGTTAAATATTTATGAGAAAGAGACAGAGCCCTCCCCTGCTCGGTGCAATGAGTCCTTTTTTGATTGACTTGGGCTAACCACCTACCAGAATTTTTGAAGCATATGCTCCTGGACGACAGCAACAATTGCAACTACAGCACTGCCTTACGACACCCTCTCAAGATAGACCGACATTATGGCGACGAAGTGCTCTGCAACAACTTGAGCTGCGCCTTTGGACGATTTAGCTGCTTCGCCATTCACACATCACCCTGCTCATGATTTGAGATGAGATTGTCTATTTTTTAATGGATTAATCACGCTTTTGCTCCCCTCCCTTCCTCCACACGCAACCCCCTTTCTTGCTTCATGCAGTACATGGCACCATTCCTAGACTATCATCACCCTGGCTTACGATCCTTCATCACCAAGGATGGCGAACCACTTCAGCAGTTGCCTGCCTGGCTCTGCCCAGAAACTAGCTTCATGTACATCTTTTGGCAGGATGTGCAAGACGCCTTCCCTGGCATGAACTATGTGGAGTATAAGGATTGGACGCGAGTTCTATCTATGACTGATCAATATGGAAAAGTGTAAATGAACATGATTCTTCTTTTTATTATTCTCTCAAAGCGGGTCTACAATACTGCTTTCTTGCATGTTGTTGTCATTAGGCTCCGTCCTTTATGAATCAGGAGCTTTCATGAGCTTACTTACCGAGTGTTTTCCACCTTTGACAAGGTGAGGTACTGCCGGAATTGGAACTTCAACATCTCTGATTCACGGATGGGCGCTGCCCTCAATATGGAGGCATCACGTTCTGAGAACAGAATGATCTTCCTTGATTGAGGGAATGCTGAATGCCATCACTCGAAACTACTGGGGCTCCTTGACCATAAGAGAGATATCAGAGTCAAGATCGAGGTGAACGGAAATTCAGAGGATCAGATACTGGATGGACTTCGGGAGTTTCAGAATCAGCTACCTTCAAGCACAACCTGTGGCAAAGTGTGCAAAGCAATACCACTGGTCTATGCAAACTGCTTGGATCAAGGAACTTTTTATTGTTCTTGATGGCAGCAACTCTCTGGGTGGGCTGTGTCAGAGAACTAATAGATTAAATGAGTAGTGCTGGACTTGTCATCGGCATAGAAAAGAATGGCTATCTCCTGGAACTATGGAGGCGCTCGTAGATTTTGTCCAAGGATATGGCGGCCATGTTAACATTCCACAAGCCTTGCTTCATATCAATTTGCGATCCAGACACCAGGCTAAACAGTTTTGTACCTTGGTCAAGAACACTGAGCAAAAAATGGACATTTCAATTACTCTCGAGTGGAATGCGTCACGTCGAGACCTGGATGACCTTTTGCAAGACTTCGTGGATGCCAAAGTGCGCAATTTGAAACTTATGGGCGATGGGCGGGCTTGAGGATCGTACCACTAAACAACACTCTTCTCTCATTTTCTTTGGGGGTCATGCACTCTCTTGCATGGATGTTCATTTTCTTTTGACTCGAACAATTGTAAATGGAGCATGAGAATGAGTGGATAGTTTGTTGCGAACAGAAAAGCATTCAAACCTAGGCTTTATCCATTCGCATCAGTCTCGATACCATAGAGAACATAATGCCATTCTGGGATACCCGTTTCAAAGAGCGCTCGACCTTTGCCCCACGAACAATTGCTGCAAGAGATGTCTCTTATAGTGGGTACTGTTGAAGCAGGATGCATAGTGAACAGAAAGAAAGACGAGCATGCATGCAAAACTAAGTAACGTTTTGCTTACTTTAACACTGGCAAGTCATTCGGAACTACATAGTCCATATTCTGGCCTGCCACTTTGGACACACCGAACTTTCTCGGGGTTGACCAAAGTGCATACCGATTTGCCCAACACCCACAGCGATACACCCCTCGGCACAGGAGTGAATGAGTGTCATTAGGGTGACAATGAATGGCATTTGGTCGCAGATGTTTCCTCCTCGGCATTGCTTCCAAACTGGGATATGATCACGAAAGGTATTCACACACTATGGCAGTAATTATCGACAAAGGAAATCCATGCATTCATTGGGATTGGTGCTCTTCCCAGGGCTCCAAGGATGAAAATAATAACTCTTGCCTCTAGCAGACTTTCTTTGGACATGAGTGGTTAGGCAGGTACTCCTGCGCACGTATCATATTCCAGGTAGACTTGATCGATCATGCACACATCTCATTCAAGGGTCCTATCCATTCCTCCGTTAGACATTACGCATACCTTTCGATGCTGTCACATTTTTCGAATTGTATGCACCCCAGTCCCTCTATTTTCGCGTATGTTTTGGTATGCATCGAACAGTCGAAAGAAGTGAGCTGCATAGGTGGACCAAGGTTCAATGGTTAAAGGATCTGCATAGGATGGGCTTTCCACTAATCGCAGTCTGCCAAGAGGTGGAATATAAAACTGGCGAAAGTACTTCATCTTCATTGAACCATTAAACCCTACGCCTAAAAAAAACCTCCCTCCCCCCACCTCGGCTTATGCAGACATGGCGCTGAGCTGGCACTAGGAAAAAGATAGAGAGAGAAAACAGAAGGAGGAGCCATGGATATATAAACCTTTAGAGTGCTCTTCTTCCCCTCTCATCATCATTCAAGCTCACCGACTCGTCTCCTTCCCAGACCACCACCAAGTAAGCAACCCCAAAGACATCTAATCACCATTCTCTTTACTGATTCTTGAACTAACATGCTTGCTTTCTTCAACCACAATATCTAGAGCTAAACAAACATGTTCCCTAAGTCCCTCGCTCTCCTCTCTGTCCTCACCCTTGTCGTCGCATCCAGGCCCAGGATGAAGTCCCTCAGGTTCTCGCCGTCGGTGAGCTCACCACTCCTCTGATCAAGCGCGCCTGTGTTTACGACGGATGCAAGTGCAACAAGTCTGACAAGGGCGACAAAGCCTGCTACGGCAGAAACATCTACCAGTGAAACGCCAACGGCGAGTGCTGCAACTATGACTTCAGCAAGTCGTGCGACCGCTGCGGCAGCACCAAGCCCTGCAAGAACTAGATTCGAACGCGTATCTTCTATCCTTGTCCTCTGATGTTTATTGCCTTTTTCTTTCTTGCTCCCTTTACTCTGAGAGAATGCCAAGTCCTTCGATGTGCTTCTTCGGTGTTTTTGAAAAAAAAAGTGAATAATAAAACTGCGTTGTTCGAGTTGCCCGTTTTTTATTTTTTATGGGTAACATGAAATAGGTGTGTACACACCTAACACACACCTGGCTATACACACCTAAGACACACCTAATTCTGGAACTGAATTCACATATATGGAAATATATACACACCTAGCACACACCTAAGACACACCTCGCACTAATTCCATGTAATTGATGCCATGGGTTTATGGATATGAAGGAATACAGCACAGTCGGGCAAGAGCATGGTAGTAGCAGTAGAACCACACTCGTGTGGCT
The DNA here is from genome assembly GCA_000739165.1 of Podila verticillata NRRL 6337. Lineage (NCBI taxonomy): Eukaryota > Fungi > Mortierellomycota > Mortierellomycetes > Mortierellales > Mortierellaceae > Podila > Podila verticillata. The sequence continues at coordinate 781,639 of KN042416.1, read as the reverse complement.
ATCGGACCTTACCAACTCATTTTGAAATGTCATCCCATCTTGTCCTAACAAGTAAATAAAAAAAACCCTTGATCCACACCTCCGTCCGATTCATAATTTATCACTTAGGGGTGATTCTTGGATATCCATCTATCTTAATATTCATCTCCTTCTCTCTTACTCTCCTGCACATATCTTCTCTACTATACATGACATGGCATCATTCACACTGAAGCTGAGCGCTGCAGCATTGGAGGGTATACAGCTATTAATTGGCAAACTCCTAGCTGTTGTTGTAGACCAAATGCAACATAAAGAGCTTTCAGAAGACGACTCTCCGCCACAAGAAAGCAAGAGCAAGATAACTCTCCAGAACCCATCGGACAGCCCATCCTCCTCAAATCAGGAAGGTAGGGATCCACAAAATCCTTACTCAATCGACATTCGAGCCCCCCCCTTGGATCAAGAGCCTGAGGATTCATACACTCCATACTCAATCGGCAGCCCTCCGCCCTTGCATGAAGATTGTGAGGATCTTAAAAACAGCATCGAGAGGGTAAATTGAACATCAAATGCTGGCACTCTGATGAACGTCGCCTTTGTATGATCTACTTTGCTAATAAACATCGTTTACTTCCCATTTATGTTTTTCTTAAAGATGGTCACAAGAAGTCCATCTAAATGCAGCTCAAGAGCGCCTAGCATATCTAAGAATTATATGCATGAGTCCTCTGATGAGTATCCAAACGGATATGTGACATATACACGTCGCGTTAGCAAGTCAATCAAGGGTACTGAGGCTCGCAGTGTTGGATGGGCAATGGTTGTTTATGGCCACAACAAGTATGGAACTCGCAGAGTCTACAACAAGTCCTGCCTTGGAGTGTATCAATGTCCCATGTGTGACCGCATTGAGCGACCTCGTGTTCCAGCAGAAAAATCCAAATACGTGCTCCCAAGGCCTGCAGAAAGTGTCTGTCATATGCATGGATCTGCTTTGGAACATATTCCCTGCCTGGCAACTTTGAACATCATCCATGATGCAGACACTGTTCACCTCACTCACAAAGGATTCCATGATCATGCTATGCCCCATCCAGTTCGCGCGAATATCGAGTCAAAGAAACGGCTGGAAACACTAGTCAAGACTGCTCGTGAAGTGCACCCAAAACAGCTCCTGTTAGGTTCTATGACACGAGAAACTGCCAGCGACATCCATCCTGTGTATGCAAATCTGGACAGGCTTGCATATGAACGTGGGAAGATCCTGAAGGGCACATCGATTGGCGCTACTTTCTCAGCCATGACTGCATTCGAAGAACAGCATGGCATGGTTATGATACGCTCTTCAAGCATAGGCAAGCAGGACGGCCATATATCCTTTCAGACAGACTTCATGAAGGAACAAGCCGCTACAGCCAAAACTTGCATGCAAAGTGATTCGGTCCATGGATTCGTGCATGATGATCACTTCCAGGATATTAATGTGACATTCACATCAGTATTTTGTCCCATTATTCAGAGGACAGTGCCGGTAATAATCTCGATAATGTTTGGCAAAACACAGAGCCACTATCAAGCGCATTTCCAGGTTCTACTCCAGTCCCTACCTTACAAAACGTGGCAGGAGTTCACAGACCAGTTCCCTGGGATGACCTGCGATTTCTCAGATGCCGAACGTGCTGGTTTTGAATTGGCCCTTCGCGCTTTTCACAACGTCGCTGAGCATGAGGAAATCCAACTAGAAAACCACTATCGGTTTTGTGAGGTCCATTTCAAGCGCTCTCTGACAAGAGTTAGACGGAATGGTGCTATTGTGCCTCATGCCCAGGAGCTGGAATTCTACAATACTGCTTTGCAACTACTCGATCCTCAGCAGACACTTGACACGTTCAATGACCTTATATCCCAGATGCGCCAAGACTACCCGAAGGCAAAACGATGGATAGATTGGTATCTTCACCCATCTCGAGGAAGGCATATATTCCCTGCATTGGCCTCTGGGGATTTCTCCCACCTTTCCAAAGACACCAACGCACAGGAGAGTCTTGGAGGTGACTTTCAGAGAACTGCAGCCAAGCGCAAGCTATCAATCACAGAAACATTCCAGCATTCATATTTATATGTGCAGTTGATCGCGAGGGATCATGGATATGCAGCACGAGGAGTACCAATACGTTACAAGCGAGGCAAAAAAAAATCAAGAGCCTTCCACAATGATGGACGGGCCCCTGATACCACAGCTACACTCCTCCATCGAGCTCGTGCTGGAAGACCTAAAGGCAGCCGGAACAAGGTCCCAAAACTAGGAAGTGATGTTGACTGGAGTACTTTTGGTATCCCTTGGAGTTTCTCCTACAACTCATTTGTCGCACGAAACACCTGTCCATTGGATACACCTTTGATGTCATGGTACTTGCTCAGTCGATTCTCTGAGGCTACGCTGCCTGCAGAAGTGCGGAAAACTGAGGCTGGCATTGTTTTATCAAGTGCCTTGGTGGATATCTCTAGCGAGAGGTAAGATAGAGCGCGATGGTTGTGGTGCACCAAAATCCTTCACTTGAACAAAACAGGAACCCACAATCTGTGGAACTCTATGGAGCACCTATTCCTAGAGCATCTGCCAGGACTTGTGCGCTTGCCTACAACGATGTTGTCTAAGTGTTCCTCCTCTCTCTGTCCACGGCCTCACCTGACTCGGGAAGTTATTCTCACTTCATTGGTGGTAAATAACCCAAGGCATATCAATCAGCAAGATCTCAATGATTCTCTAATACCTGGCGCATGTCCCTGCACAGAGCGCGTTGATGAGAGGACAGTCCAAGAAAGTGGCTCAGATTCATTCAGACATGAAGCTGTCACCGACGTTGATACTGGAGAGAGTTCGGCCTGGTTTGCATGCAGGGGGCCATCGTACATGGGATCATCGTACATGGGATCGGTTGCAGTATTTATTGCATCTCAATTTGCCTCGAGAGCTGGGCACTTGCAGCTCCAGGACCATCGATATCCTGCTCAGCTTCTGCTCATCGAC
>KN042416.1:733074-778154 GCA_000739165.1 Podila verticillata NRRL 6337 | reverse complement strand
AGCACCAAAATGCGCGGGATGTGATCAGAAGATGGACCGAGGTTCCCAGCGCCTTTTGCTCAGAAGAATCACCAATAAGATCAAGGGTTGGAGTACGGAGACATCCTTTCATCCTGAAGTCGACTGCATTAGGGCCATGGATTGGGCGAACCAGATCCAAGCAAGGTCTCTCATAGCACCATCCCCCAATCTTACGAGCAGTGACCAATCGTCCAAACTTGAAAAGAAGCAGGCCAGGCGCAGAGCGGTCCTCAGAGAGCTGTCGACCTCGTTAGGCCCAGCCTGGACACAAACACTGCCACCAAGATCGGGCCGTGGAGCACATTCAAATTAAATTACATGGGATTAGTGCGAAGTGTGTGTTAGGTGTGTGTTAGGTGTGTTTATATTTCCATATATGTGAATTCAGTTCCAGAATTAGGTGTGTCTTAGGTGTGTATAGCCAGGTGTGAGTTAGGTGTGTACACACCTATTTCTGGTAACTCATTTTTTATTTCGCCCTTCCATACGTATCTTGCACGCGTCGTGTTGTTTGTCCCGCTGATCAAATAAAATCTCGAGAGTCGATGTTTCAACAATCACCTTCTGTGGCCAGAAGGACAGGGGCAAAACGAAGCAGTTCTCTCTTTGATGCACACGTTGGAGATGCATGTGAATGTAAGGATCCACTCATGGTCTTTCATGCAGCAATGACCTCCTTGCCCGTGGTTACGGCTCGATGTCCATCACAATTGTGGGTTATGGGGCTGCTGTACACGAATCAAGTCTGCTGCTTTGATGTATGGGCTGGCCTTGGACAAAACAAGGTTTCCGCCCTCTGTGGCAAAGGACGAGGGAGAGGTGTGTCCGTGGGAACAGACAGACCGTTATGGCGTGTCCCCCTTCAGCGCCCTTTCTGTGTCTTTCTTCTTCACTCCATTCACCTCATCCCCATCTTTCCACACAAATGTACTCATTAGCCAACACATCTAAACCCGCCTTCTACTCGAGCAGCGATGTTGCAGATGCCCTCCTCGTTCTCGGCCACCCTGCGGCCGGCTACGTGCCTGACCTCCACCTTTGGAGCCCAGAGTACAAGGCAGGCAACACCAGACGTGAGTCATCCTTCTCAGCCCTAGTTGCCCTCTTCATATGCATGCCGAAGACTCACTGTGAACCGTTGCATCTTTTTCGATCATGAATAGTCTTTGGACCAGCTTACACTGTTCAGGTAAACCCATCAAGTCTTGACCTTTATCCATGGTCCAAGGTGGAGGTCTCACAAAATATACGCTAAACATGGCCTACCTTTCCATTTTTGTCAAAAAATAGATGGTCCCAGTGACAGACACAGCGGCACCCAAGCCCGATCAGCACTTTGTGGACGCGATCCCTGAAGGCTCCGTCGTCTGCATTTCACAGCCCGCCAACATGGTCAACGCCGTCTGGGGAGGACTCATGACCGCGCGTGCTCAGGTCAAAGGCGCCTTGGGTGTCATTGTCGATGGTCGCATCCGTGATCTGAACGAGCAGCGCGAGGCTGGGTTCCCTGTAAGACCCTCTGGATCTTTGTCCTTGTGTTTATCGTCAGTGGGACAAGTACACCATCTTGACAGGTTTATTAGTTTTGTCCGCTGAATTTGTATATCTGTTTAAAAAATATTTTGTAGGTCTTTGCTAGAGCAACATCGATCATGGGAGCAGGACCTTTTACTCGTGCTTCAGCACTAAACGTGCCCATCACCATGCAGCCCAACCCCAACCACCCCGCCGTAACGATCCATGCAGGAGACTACATCGTAGCCGACGCGGATGGCGTGGTCGTGATCCCCAAGGATCTGCTGGCCCAGGTCGAGGCCCAGTGCAAGAAATCGACAGAGGTCGACGACAAGTGCATGGCGGCCCTCATAGCTGGCGAAAGCATTGCAACCACCTTCAAGAAGTATCGCGGATGAAAAACGGACGCGCGCAGATTTATGGTGGAAGCCCCTTAAAACATAGACACCGGCACCTGAATAAAAAAAGAGAAAGAGATGCCAAGGCTTTTTTTTGGTGCATTCAAAATCGTGACCAACTCGACAAAGCATGGAACCGGTCATTACATCCTCTCGCTCTCTCTACCACGAGTCACAAACACAGGGACAGTGCGGCAAGGTACAATTAGCCATGGGCAGGGCATTCACTGCAAATCAGGAGGTCAATTGTTTTCCCAGAACTCACTTTGCCCATTTCACTTTTTGTCCACTTGTCCCTACGTGTTGCAGCACACTCTCAACAATCTGGTATGGTGTCTTTTGTTTTCTTTTTAGTCTGATAAGCCCGACTGTGTTCGTTTAAGCTAATCCATATTTTGCTGTGGCTGCTTCTCCTCCCTTAGCTCCAAGGCCCTGTCTTCTCCACAGCGGACTTGGACGTCATTGCGGAATCGCTCCGCCAGGTCGCCCAGGAAAGTCTGCAACGCACAATCTGGAAGAACCCATACAAAAGCCCTCTGTAAGACATTGCGTGGGCTAAAAGAAAATGAAAAAGGTTTCTGCGCTTGACGTGATCCTGATACCTGTTTCTTCGTGGCATTTCTCATCAACACCAAAGTGGTATGGGATACTACGATGTCAGCGTACTGGAGGCTGCCCTTAACCAAAAGAACTGCACGCTGGCGTGGTTTGACGCAAGAAGAGGTAAATGATCCATTGCCTGCTCCAAGTGAACCTTTCTCGCCAGTCTATTCACATGCGCCTAACCTTCTCTAGATATCGCCGAGTGCCTTGAGCAGCAGGATGAATCCATGGTAGGATTGATCGTCCACGTACCGACGTCGCCTCGCTGGATACCGTTCTGGAAGGGGCAACATTGGTTCGGGATTCTTCGTCTGTCGAATGGTGCTTGTGTCGACATGGATTCGAGGTTGTCGCAGCCAGCACCCTTCGCGGGATTCGACGATGTAAGTTTGGGACCTTTTTTTTTTGTCAGATTCCAATCAGCAGAAAAACCTGCTTCGTGTTCTTACGTGCACATTTCATGATTTTGTGAGTAGACCATCAGTTTTCTCAAGGATATTTTGCAGAGTGGAGGGCGCTTGTTCTTGATCCATCGGTCACTAGAGGCGACCGTAGATCCAGCGGACGAAATTCCAGCAGCTGCATCGTCAGAGACAGGAGCCACGAGTCACGAGGATCTGTAAGACCACAGTGGATCTCAGGAAGGACAAGAGGAAGTATGTCCTCGACTTTCTCTGTAACCATATCTGGCCCAAGATCAGAACCTGAGACAGGAAGGCTGGGCAGAACCCGACCGCTTTAGACAAGCTGGATGAGGATACTTGTGCGCCAGACGAGGTACTGTCCCCTCATTTTCTGGATAGGTGTCTATTTTTTTTCCACCATCACTGGAAATAAAAAAAAAGTGGGATCTGTTGATCAGTGAAGCCATCTGTCGACCATCGCGTTTTTTGGGACATCAGCCACATTTTGCGCTTTCTTCTTTGGTTTCCGTCCGCTTTCACTTGTTTGTCTTCCTCCACTTTCTCACTCTCTCACTCTTTTCCCCAAACCAATACAACCAGCACAACCAAACCATGGAAACCCCACAGGGCCCGTATGGCGATGGCCAGACGACAGGCCAGTACCTATACCAGCCCAACACCTCCTTCTCACACTTCCATCCTCAACCCCAGCCACAGCCCCAGACCATGAACACTCCTGTGAACACTACGCCGTACAACACATTCCAGTCTCATAACACATGGCCACCCGACTCACTTCCACCCAACCAAGGAGCAACCCAGGAACACATGATGGTACGACACCCATCTCACCACCCATCCAACCACCATCATCAAATGCCCCAGCAACAAGCGCCTCTGTATCAGGAACCACAGTGCCCGGGAGGAGGTATGCCTCAGAACTACTACTTCCCAACTAACACCGTCTTTGACCAAGGTATATCACGCCCAAGGGGCATGTGTTCACACGACCCAGGTGTGTCCTACATAATGGGCACCGTATACCAGGGCAACACCAACTACATGTCATCATCCTCTAGAGGACCTCCTTACGGCCCTCCTCCAAGTGTCTCACAGCCGCTTCTTGCCTTGCCCGCGCCGGCGATAACCCACAAGCCTGAAACGTTGGACGATGCAGTCGTGCCCCCCGCCCGATCCCAGCCAATGCCTAGCACTGATCCTTACCCGCCCGACCAGCAGAGCCGCACCCAAGCACGCAACAACCGTCGTGCTACGTTGGCTCCAACAGGAGGAACACCTCCTCCACAGAGAAGTACAAGACAGGCCACGGCACCTCCATTATCCCGCTCTCCTCGGTCCCGGAGGGATGAAGCCACGGTGAGAGGGTTGTCCTCGCAGCCGAGTAACTCTGTGCCTCCTTCCAGGGGAACAACGACCACAGGACCCCCGGGACCAATCCCAGTGGAAACGACCATGGATGGCGATTTCGAGCTGCCCTCACAGTCGCCCGTCGAGATCTACGACCCCGCTTCGCTCCCCTTTGACGACATGGCCGACACCGAGATGGAGGGTAACGAGGAGGACAACGTGGTAGAGGTGTCCCTGAACATGGATGTGCCCAAGACGACCCGCCACGCGGAGGGCAAGCCGATCGTGACGGTCCTGAACGTGCAGTCGTCCTGGCACTGTGTCTTTGTCGAGTCGATCCAGCACGAGCGCGTGCACACGGCGGTCCGGGTCCAGTTCTGTGTCAGTCCCGAGTGCCCGGGCAAAGTGGACCTGGTCAGGCGGCTCAGGACTGTGCAGGTGATTGGGTACGAGAGTTGCCAAGTGGAAATGTCCCAGAGGATCGTGGGGGAGAGGCTCTTGGCACGGGGGGGTATCACCGGTAAGAAATAGGTCATCTTGTCTAAAAAAAAAAAAAAAATGTTCATGTCCACAAAGTGTTTGGTCCGATGTTTTCAACATTTCTTATTTGTGTGCTTTCTAGTTCATCTCGACCCAGCACTGATCAGCTACAACAAGAATGCTAGCTACGGGTTCTCACTCTCGTTCTCCAGTCACCCCTTGGAGCTGATATCGAGCACCGTGCCGGATGAGAAACTCCCGCTGCAGAAACAGCAGCATGCCGCGTATTGCCGCCGGAACCTCAAGGAAATGTACTACGACAACGCATCCAAGGACGTGGCCATCTACATCATGAAACCCGTGACTCCAAGATCAGGAACAGAGACAGAGAGACAACCACATAACCAGGGAGGCGCATCGTCGTCGTCTTCTTCGTCGACCTTCCGTCCTCCCTTTCGCGCGCCTTCTGTCGGTCCCAGCACATACACAACACTCTCTTCCGACAACCAAGCTGCGACGACATCGTCGACGACCTCTTCCCACGTCCTTGAAGTCTTTTATGCCCACAGTGTGATCTTGGAGTGCTACGAGTACTTCCGCGCACGCTACGAAACCGCCGCCGTGGTCCGAGACCAGGCCATTGCGGCCGCCTCTGCCAGTGACGAGGGGTTTGCCCGCCCACTCCATGAGCAGTTGCAATCGCGCTCAGGGCCATGCAACCAGGGCCCTTCTTCTGTGTCCTCTTCTTCGTCGTCGACCATGCCGCCGCCGCTTCGTCCTACACAACAACAACAACAACAACAACAACAACAACAACAACAACAACAACAACAACAACAACAACAACAACAACACCAACAACAACAAGGACAAGGACAAGGACAAGCACAGCCAAACAGCACGGAGCGTGTGCAGATCTGCCTCAGCAATGTGAAGCCCAACGTGTTCCGGGCCGTGCTGCACTTCATGTACATTGGCCAAGTACCGACCGCCGTGCCCAAGAAGGGCGCTACAACAACTACAACAGCACAGGACGAGACGGACCAAGAAGCGCCTTCCGCTTCCGCCACTACAGCTACGCCTAGAGGTACCAAGGACCCCCTGGATTTCACGTGGCGCCAGCTCTTTGAAGCCTCGGTCACCTTCGACATCAAGGAGCTGTCGCACATGGCGTGCCTGGTGCTCGTGACGGACCTGCGGCGCGAGAGCGTGCTTCCAGAGCTGTTTGAGTGGGCCTACCAGTTCCCGAAGCTGGTGCCGCTGTATGTCGAGTTTGTAGTGCAGCATGTGCCAAGGCAGGTGCTGGAGCGACGGGGAGGTGGCCAGGGACAAGGGGAGGTGGCCAAGTCTGCGCTATGGAAGTTCCGGGACACGCCGGCGTTTGATCGCATGCTGCAGGAGATTCTGCGGGTGCTGGCGATGCGCAAGCCGGTGCTGTCGCTTTGAAAACAACAGCCAAAAAAAACCCCCCCACCCTCCCATCAAATCGGATCATATGGGAGCAGAGAGCATATGGAGGAGAGAGCATGTGTCATTTCACTTTCACTTTTTTTGCTGGTTAGTGTTTCTTTCTCTTTTTTCTTTCGTTTACAGATTAGCACACATAAAACACAACACACAGACCTTTTGCATAGCTCGATACTCGAAAGCGGGATATGCCGAAGAGCTTCTTATTTCCTCGCAGAACTTTATTTCCTCGCATAAATTGCCACCAATCGTTCTCACTCAGTTCTTAGAGTTGTTTTGGAGAAAAGACATGAATGGTCATGATGTCTTTGTGTCTCCATACACATGTCAAACATTTGCTGAATTATGAATATGTATTGGTGCTTGCTATTGATATTTCGTATTTACTGGGGAGTTGGGTATATGTTGGTTTGCTGTAACCGCGTCTGCATGTATATCTTTTTCTTTCTTCAGCGATGGTCCCTGTCCAAGTGGCGAGTATACGTCTGATAGTCCAACAGCCAGTGACCATGCTCCTGGTTCATTGTCTGAGACACCTTGGATCGCATCAGTACATCCGGCAACCCCTGTGTCGCCTCCTGTTGCTCACTTGCTGACTTTGAAGGTGTCCAGCGGCATCGCGAGATGGAGCAGTTGGGCACCGGGACCAGCACAGGTGTCTGCAGGCATGCTTCCAGGAGAGCTATTTTTATCAAGTTTGGACAAGAACCACGCATGAGACAACCCAAGGAAGTTAGCACGTGTGAAGGAGGACGAGATGGAAAAAGTGATCCCAAAAAAAAAAAAAAAAAAAAAAAAAGACACAGTGAGTGACTTACCATTGATGGGTGAGGCATGGGTGACAAACACGATTGACAGATCCATCTCCATGTTATTCTGTAGCACTCGCCCATAGATGTGAATAATATGGGCCAGGGCCCGATCGCACCGTCTCTGCATGTCTTCTCGCGTCTCGGGCCAGTTGGGCAAGGTGCGCTCCTGGGCCAAGTATTTCCAGTCAATCGAGTAGAACTGTTCGTGCTCACGCCGGGCCAGCGCAAACTCTTGCATGCGCTGGACTATGATCGAGTCTGGGACGGGTTCTGCGGCGTATTCGAGTGAGAGCCATTCTAAGTGTTATGTTTTGGACCGAGGGAGGATTGAAGAGGTTAGATGGGCAGCTTATGTTGGAGGCACGGTTTGAGACTGGCTTTTCTTTACTGCGAAGTGCAAAGTGTGGGAGTCATCGACCTCGCCTTTGTCCTCTCAACATAACAACGAGGGAAGATGCGGCCCAGACATGTGTGGGAACACAAACAAATATAATCAAAGTGGCAAGGAGGAAGGAGAAAGAGCTGTTTGTTCACAAGGGCGTACAAACACACAGAAACACATGGGCAAGCAAGCAAGCAACACACAGCCCTCGCTTGTTGTGGAGAAGCACACTTTTTCATGGAATCTTGACGTGAATGCATAAAAAAACCCCCACCGTGGCAATGGAATGAAATTCACATGCATCAAAGCTAATGCATTCAATGAACAAAGGACACAAATGAAACTTGCCTGCTAGTCCTGCTTCCACGGCAATGGTCGTCGTATCCTGCTCGTTGTGGTGGTAGTCACTCCGGATGCCAATAGCCATCTCGATCGCGGTTTGTGCACAGCGCAAGAAGGGACTCGTCACAATGGCAAAGTGGTGCCTCCTGGTCGACGAGGACGACGACGACGACGTTGCTCCAGTAGTTCTTGTTGATCCATTGGATGAAGTAGGCCCACGACCAAGGTCTGGCGACTCTGGCGGAGTGATCCTTTGCAGAGAAGTATTTCTGGCTGCGTCCTGCGAGCTTCTGGGGTTTGTCCTCTTGTTGTGGTGCGACTGTTCAAGTGCAAAGTCGCGAATCATTTTGCCCGTCTGGCGAGCTTGTTTGCAGCCTTGGTCAGTCAAAGGCGGGTCCTGTGGGCAGGGCGAAGTAGCAGCCCAGGTCGAGTCGATCTGGTCGATGCGCTGGCCATGCCTGACAAAGTAGAGGTTAATATTGGCCATTTTGGTGATAGAGGTGGATATGATGTGAATGGGTGTAGGGCGTGCGAAACAAAGTGGAGACAAAGGGAAAGAAAGAAGGAAAGAAAAGGGCAAAAGTGAAGAAGAAAAGACGAGGATGATGCCTTGGTTCTCCTATTTTTCTTCTTTGGCTGATGGATGGATGGATGGTGCTCGAGTCAAAGACATCATTTCTCTATTTTGTCACATGAAAAAGGAAAAGGGCTTGTTCTTGCCGGCGTAGTCACGTTCTGTGGAGGGACGCCACTCTCAGAGCTTCTATTTGGATGTTTAGCTTCTAATCCAATGCTAGCTAAGCAATTTTGCAAGGACCACTCAAGTAGACTCTGTGCATACAAGCACCCAAGTGCGATCGAGTGTGGGCTGAGAGTAGTCAAGCCAGGACACTGGTTTTTTTCTTTCTTTGTTTTTTGGTGTTTTGTGAGCGCCTGTGTATCTCTCATCGTATCTCTTCCTTGTGTTGTTGTTCATGGGAAAACCGAGGACATGCATCATTGGCCAAAGAGCATGCCATATTTTTGATCCTCCGACACACTGGAAGAACCACGCAGCGCAGCGTTGCCATGGAGATGCGAGACGTGTCCGGCCCAAGGATAAGCCTTTTTTTGTGTGCGTCCAGTCAGCGTTCGCTGGTCTTGTGCTTCGACAAATCGTGCGTCCACACAATGGATACAGGGGAGGAAGCGTGAGCTCACATCCAATGAGATGCTGCCGTGAAGGAAATTAAGCTCGAAGAAGAGAAAGAGAGGGATAAGGAGGGTTCTTTGTTGTTGTGGTCTGTTATCAAAAGAGATTCGCCGTGATGAAGACAAGAGATGAAGGACAATTGATCGGCTCGTCGCTCATGCAGAGCTGAAGCATGGAAATCGCGAATGGAAAATGTCATCACACATGGTAGTATGGTAATATAGTTAAAGGCAACTAGGAACAAGGTTTTTTTCGCTGTTTCATAATCGAACTGGTGCTCATCTGCAATTGCAAATGCAAAGAAAGCGTCGACTCTCGTGTGCGTATTCGGATGTGTGAGCCTCTAATACACGGCGCACATCTGGGTTATCGACCGAACCTGGCGCATGGGGCTGAAACATTCTTCTGAGGCAATGGGTGAGATGAAGCAATTGCTTCCTTTCAGAACCCCCTCTCCTCTAAAAATGCGTATCAAAAGTGACCCATGGACCTTTCGATGGATTGATGGGCTTGGCACCCTCACTTCATCAAACAAATAATTGAGAAAGAAGATTGCGTTGTTTTGCTTGCTTATTTGCTTATTTGCTTATTTGTTTGTGCGCGTGCATGAGATTGAGACGAGGATGGACAGGAGGCGGGATATGAGGATGGATGAGGACATCTGTCGGATGGCACCAGTGGGTGGATGGATGTTCTCCTTTTCAAGACCCCCAGTGTTTCTCGGCGCACACCTACAAAAAGCAGAAAGAGGACGGTACTCTCGCACAGCGGACATGGGAGATGTCCATTCAACATTCATGAGTGGGCGAACAGTCGACGACTGCCCCAGTTCAGATTGCCTAGATTGTCTTTGGTTCGGTGTTGGCATATCGCAATGTTGTTGTACGCTTGCCCTGATAAACACACCACTGCAGCACAAACAAACAAAGAACAAACAAGAACAAAGAAGAGTCTGCGTCTGCGCGTTCCTTTCTTCTCTTCCTTCTCTTCCTTCTCTTCCTTCTCTCTCCTTCTCTCTCCTTCTTCCTCCCAATTCCTTCCCATCAAACCACCACCATTCATCTCTCTCGCCATTGACCATTTGATTCCATCTCCATCTTCCTCCGCACACATTCACGCCGAGAGGTATAAGCCCAACGAACGGAGTTTGGTTCTTTTTCTATTTCAGCAGTCATCCCCGCCTTCCTCCCTTCCTTTACCCATCTCCGGCTTCCATTCTCCCTTCCTTCCTTCCTTCCTCGTTCCCCTCCCTTCCCTTCCTTGTGACAGTCTCTGCTCCAGAGCGCCTTCGGACCCCCACCTTTTCGCCTTTGGCTGTTTATTCCTTGGCCCCATCCCATCCTATCCCATCCCAGCCTTTCCCACCCATCATCGCGACATAAGGAATGACCCTCTTCAGTAGCAAACCAAAGTCATCGACGGAGGATAAGAAACCCCAGGACAAAAAAATGGGCGTCAAGCTCTTCAACGACATCATCACCGTCCTCGACGTCCTACCCTTCAACTCCACCGTCGACATCTGCGTTAACCATCCTTCCACCGTAGCCATCGTCGGAAAGGTCCGCATTATCGCCAAGCGGCCCTGTACCTACAAGTCCCTCGTCCTCACCGCCACTGGCACTACTCGCATCTCTCGCCGCACAGGCACCAGGCTCCAGGCACAACAGCTCTTTTTCCATGCCACCACCGATGTCACTCACCAGTCTCCTCACCCCACGACAACAGATTGCACAACTGGCGGTACTAGCTCAGCTCCATCGGCTCCCCTACCGCCAGTGTCGTCACCCCAAGAAGAGTACCCACCTAATTCACTTTCGAGAGGAATTTTTGCATCTTACGAAAATGAGTCAACCCTGTCACCAGAACAAACATCAATATCCTCGACATCACTTCAAGCGTCCACCGATCACGATGTAGCCCATATCAGTCATGAGCCACAAATGACCTTCGCCACCAATCAGCTCCATGCCGGCGTCAACGATATTGATTTCCGTCTGGAATTTCCATCGCACTACAAATCGCACCTGACCTGCCCCCGCAATGAAGTGCATCTGCACAGCCTCCCCTCAGGCTCGATCCGCACCCCAGCTCAGTCAATCCTCGAGTACTCGCTCCGAACGACTCTGACCCTGAGCCGGCGCGATGTGCTGGTCAACAACTCGCTCTCGGTGACCATCCCCTTCAGGATCCAGACCTGGCAGGACCAGATCGACCAGAGCCACAGCGAAGAGCACGCATACCACGGCAGGCGCCGAGGCAAGATCGAGTTTGAGTTCCATGTGCCCAAGCAGCTGGATGCGAAGCGGCTGCACGAGCTCCATTTCGGGTTCCAGGGCGGGTGGAGGGTGTTGGACGACAGGCTCAAGGTCGACAAAGTGCACTTCTACATCATCGAGGAAGAAGTACAGACGTACGAAACAAATAAGCTATCGTAGTATTTTGGCCTTATTATTTTCTCAAACGAAAAGTGTGTACTTCCTTTTCCTTTAAGAACGTCCAAAATACGGTTCTGACTAATCCAATATTTCCCACACGCATGTTTTCTGACTCTAATAGATTTGTTCCAAAGGCAGGCGTCGAAACCCATACTGCCATCATCAGCACAACAGCAACCTACGACTGTGCAGAGTCGACCACCCCAACCAACGCGTGGGAGTACCTCGAGTCCGGCAGCCGCCTCCAGATCCCACAGCCCAATTTGGTCCAACAGCCCATCGCCATGCCCGACCCCGGAATCTTGGCCGTCACACACAAGCTCCGTGTGCTGATCCAGTTCGACAAGCGACGCAAGGCCGAGAAGGACCTCCAGCTCTCGTTCCCAATCCTGATCCATCCTACCCTCGACAACGATGGAGGACCTATCCACCCAGAGCTGACCGAGCATGCCGTGCGGCCTCATCGACACAGCCGAGGACGACGTGCACATCGAGTTGGGGCCCTGTACATCAGTAACAGCGAACTGATGGAAGGCGGTGGTGGGGACGACGACGACGACGACATTTTACCCCTGCCCACGTATGCGGACCGAGAGGGGAACCTGCTGTTGATGGTTGGAGAAGAAGTCCAGGATTTGGATTATATGGACCGTCAAGAGATGCATGCCCTTGGCATCTCAGTATCAACCACAGCAGACTCTGGGCTCTGGATGTCGTCCGAAGAGGCCTCGTCTCCCACTTTCTCACCTGTGTCGCCACCCTTGTCGCCCCTGTCATCCGCTTTTACGTCGTCTTCTCCAAGACATACAGGAACGGTCAATGGAACAGAATGGGTGGGCGCAACCGCCGAGCAGCATTCCTGGGCACTGTACAGCAACATCAACAATAACAGCAACCGTAGATCGCAAAGCATGTCGATCTCACCATCGAGCCCCTCGACACAGGAACATCCTTCAAGAAGGATGTCGTCCATGCAGCATTTTTCGCCACCACCATACATCCTTCCTAACGGAGAAGCTCAAGAGAGTGACTCACAGGGTAGGACACAGATGTCGGAGAGGGCTATCTCGTTGTCGACTTCGAGAAGAGATGCGAATATACCGCAGGGACTCCCCAGCCCGCCGTACTACCGTCTGGACGAGGAGTGGCCGTCGACATCAACATAGCGGCATCGTTTTTCTTCTTGTCTTTGTGCGAGACGAGAGATTAATAGGTACTTGTGCGCATATGCCATAGCATCCTTGCCCAACGAATATCCACGACGTGAGAGTGTTTGTCGTCAACGCTGACTCTTTTATCTTTTGATCCGCTGTTGCTCCAGGTTCCCCAGGCATCTCTGCTACTATTGGCCAAAAAAGACAATATTAGGCAACAAGCTTTATTTGGTCCCGTGGTTAGGAAAAACGCAAGGCACATCCTCCTTTCGTGTACTTTTCAGGATGTACACATGGACTCATCTTGCCTTTCCACCCTTTGTTCATAGTTCACATTTACTTATCGTTATCAATACCCTTTCCTTCATTGCCCACGCCTTTTTTCTTCTTCTCACATATCATATGTACATATGTATTTTAAATCTATATGGCAGAATAAAAATCCAGCTCTAATGAGGCTACGTTCTCTCTTCGCACAGAAAAGTATTTTCTGTCTTTCTCTAGTACAGTTCAGCAACAAGCTTCTTCAGCTCGATCACAAACATGCGCACATCCTCGAACCGCGTGTACAGCGGCGTGGGCGCAATGCGGATCACGTCTGGCTTTCTCTCATCTCCAATAATCCCGCGCTTGGCCAGCCCCTCAAACACCTCCATCATCTTGCCACGCTTGAACACCAAGCTCAGCTGGGCGCCACGTTGCTCCGGGTCGGCAGGGGTAATGATCTCGAGCACCTCCTTTGAAAACTCGGTCGTCAACAGGTGGTACAGATAGCCGGTCAACAGGTACGATTTCTGCCGCATCTCGGTCATGGTGGTCTGCTCAAAGACCGAGAGCGAGCCCAGCAGGGCACTCGTGGTCAAGACCGAGGGGTTCGAGTGCTGGAATCCGGCAGCGCCTTCCATGGGCTTGAAGACTAAGATGTATGTTCAAGTGGTCAGTTTCTAGGTATTTTTTCCATTCAGAAATATATAGTCCCCTCAACAAGCACACACACACAGGAATGAAAGACAAGAAAAAAATATCACTCTTTTCTTACCATTGACCATATCAAAGCGAGTGACCTTGTCGTGTCCCCACCAGCCCGCCAGGCGGTTGCGCGTCAGGTCCTTGGCATGGCGCTCGTGCACAAAGATGCCCGCAATGCCGCCGGGGCCCGAGTTCAGGTACTTGTACGAGCACCAGCACGCAAAATCCACGTTCCAGTCGTGCAGCTGCACTGGCACATTGCCCGCAGCGTGGGCCAAATCCCAACCGACAATGCATCCCTATATGCATGGCAAATAAGAAAGAAAAAAAAAACAATAAACATTAGAACGTCTCTCTTCCCCCTTGCCCAGATGGGCCACATATGGACAAAATGATGGAGCTGGATTTTTTTTTTTTACCTTCGCCTGGGCAGCTTTGGTGATCTTTTCCATCTCAAAGTATTGCCCCGTATAGAACTGGATCCCCGAGAAACACACCACCGCAATCTCGTGGCCATGCTTCTCGATCGTCTCCAGAATGTCCTCCGTCCGCAACAACACCTCCCCGGAACGGGGCTCCTGGCAGATCAACGACTCGCGAGGATCCCGGCCATGCCACCGGATCTGCGATTCGACCGCATAGTGGTCTGAGGGGAAAGCCTTGGACTCGATCAGCACCTTGTGCCTCTCTTCTGTGGGCGTATAGAACGCTGCAAACAAGGTATGCAAGTTCGAGGTCAGCGTGTTCATGATGGCGACCTCCTCCTTCTGGGCGCCCACCACGCGTGCGGACTGCTCCTGGACGGTCTCCTCGATGCGGACCCAGGGGCGGCCAAAGCGGTGGTTGAAATGCGAGTTGACCGCGCCCTCACCCCAGACCTCAATCTCTTCTTTGACGTAGCGGGCGACGGCCTTGGGGAGGAGACCGAGGGAGTTGCCGCAAAAGTAGATGCAGCTGTCCTCAGGGTTGTCGGATCCTGGTTTATGGTAGTTGTGAAGAAGGGAGATGGGGTCCAGGGAGTTTCGGTGCGAGGGGGAGAAAAAGGCTTTGTAAGGACCTCCAGTACGAGAAAGCCAGACAAGGAGCAAGAAAGAAAAAGAAAAAGTTACCTGGTGAAATCTCGCCCTTTTTGGGAATGACAAACTCGTTGCGGAGGGCATTGAGGGGATCACGGTGGTCCATGAATGCAGCGAATTCGGCATCGAGGAATCCACTGGCCCTGGATTCGTCCAGGAAGTTGTTGAGTTTCTGTTGGGGAACAGTGATGGTCATTGTTGCTGATGGAGTGGAGTGGTAGTGTAAGCGGGAGAGATGGGCTGGATGAGGAAGAGAATGATGAGGAGAAGGAAGAGTGTGGGAAAGAAGAGCCGAATTGACTTTGGACACGAGTGAACGGGCGAGGTGGCGACGAAGGGCAAAAGGCAGGGAAGAACCTCTCATTTTTTGTGTATTCTGCGCCGATTTGGTGTCGATGTAAAAACAAGCTTTGGATTCCCACACTACATATCACTCCCTTCCTTTGTGCACTTAGTACTTTTGTGCCTTGCTGACATGTCCTCGCCACCCTCTCTAATTGATTGCTGCACGGGATGTCTAATTGCACATGCGGGAATCGATTTAACTCTTTTTTCCCCATTCAGCTTTTTTTCTTCTCTTTCTTCTTTACATTTTCTTTACATTTTACATTTCCATTCGTTCCTTGTCTGTCTCACTCCCCCATTGTTCACTTGCCGGTTTACTTGGTTCTCGTCCTTCTCTTCTTCCAGCTAAAACAGAAACCCTTCTCCCACCCTCCCCACTCTCCCTCCTCCAACCTCGCCATTGCTCAATGAGCTTCACTTTCACCTTCGTCTCACACGGTCGTAGTCGTTTGGCTCCTTCTTTTTTCTCCCCACTTTCAACCGTCGCACGCCGAGGCCAACAATGCTTTCACCACAGCGCTAGCTCGTTGAAGGGCCATGTCATCCACAACAGTCAAACCGCATCCCTCGCTTCCAGATCCTTGTCCAACTCGGCGTCGGCTCTCCGTATGGCTCATATGGTCGAAGGATACCCGCCTCTCCGTCTTTTGCTCATTGGAAGTCCCGTAAGTCTTTTTCTCTTCGTTCCGAAGAGAACAAAAAACGAAGCATGGGTGTACAGAAACGTCAAGTGGTTCACCTGAGATGAGCAGTTATGATAGATCTCTTTGTGATAATCACCTTTTTTGGATCTTTTCACGTGTATCTAAATGAAAACAATGGAGAGGGGAGGGAGCATTAGCCTGCTACGCAATGATGACTAACACACCTTCTGACCGCAAACACGACTTCAATATGGCATAGGGCGCCGGCAAGGGAACACAGTCGAGCAGGATCCAGAACAACTTTGAGGTGAACTCGATCTCCAGCGGCGATTTGCTCCGCAAGAACATTGCCCTGGGCACCGATATTGGAGTCCGGGCCGCCAAGGAGATGAAGAACGGATCCTTGGTCTCGGACGAGGTCATGGTCAAGCTGATTGACCAAGAGCTGAACAAGATTGGTGCACAGCAGCACTGGCTGCTGGACGGGTTCCCGCGCACCATGACCCAGGCCCAGACACTGGACCATACCCTGGAGAGTGTGAACCAGCCCTTGAACCTGGTGATTCACTTGAACGTTCCTGAAGATGTTATTCTGCAGCGGATCATGGGTAAGGAACCAACCGTTCAAAAGACTTTCCCCCAAGTTATTCTCACGCCCCACCTTTCGGCTTTTTGTCTCCGACAAATAAGGCTAACCCAGGAACCTCTTATCATTAACTGACATTATTTTTTTATCATGACAGACCGTTGGGTGCATATTCCATCCGGCCGTGTCTACAACATGACTTACAACCCACCCAAGCGTGCCGGTCTGGACGATGTCACTGGCGAACCTCTGGAGCGTCGGCCCGATGACAACCCTGTAAGGACATCTCACTGTTCACTTTGCAAAACCACCTGGAACACAGTTTTGCGGATTTGCATTATCACAGATCTCTGATCTGATTGGCTCTCGGGAATGGGCGGGGTGTGACTTGAGTTATGTCATTTTTTGTTTCTTATCACGGACTACAACATGGCGAAGGGAATCTCAAGGACAAAGGACAAAGTTACGGCTCTCTTCATTGCAAAAGCAAAAGTGTCTATGGGACACCACTGGGCAGGACATATGCAGTGTAACCAGCACTAGTGTCAGTCTCTGCCAAATGTCTCTCTTTACCCGGACACACCCCTGCCAGATTCCCATCATCCCACATTCTTCCGATATTTCGATATTTCGATTTTTCAACATACGATACACACTTGCATATCTCACTTGCTTACCCTCAAAAAACTTTCCAATTTGAACTTTTTGAATAGGAAACATTCAAAATTCGCCTCCAGAAGCATCATGAGCTGACCGAGCCCTTGCTGGACTACTACAAGCAGCGCAACATCCTGGTCAGTCTGGCAGGCAACACCTCGGACGAAATATACCCCCAGATCCGTCAGTTGCTCCAGACGCGGTTCAAGCCAGAGGAGGAAGAAAAGGTCGAGGCCGGGAACATGGTCTAAATGAGGGAGCAAGCTTGGAGGGCAATGTTCAGTTCCTTCTCTCTTTCTCTTTCTCTCTCTCTCTTTTTTTCTCTTTGCCTCGCTCTACAGGAGGAAGAGGAATAATCCCATGAAGACCACAAACAAAAAAACAAACAACAAAAAAGAGTGAACAACAGGACAAGGAGGCCCTTCCCTTTTGGTGTATATTTTTCTTCTTTCGGATCGGGATGTCGCCAATGGATATGGCAAATATGAACAGCATGTGCTTTCTTCGTTTCACTGGGAAGGCATATCATCTCAGGGCCATACTCAAAGCGTTTTCCTTTTGCTTTTTACAACCTACTTTCTTTCTTTTTTTTTTCCCTGCCCTTTTTTCAGTACCATTCTGTTTTGTACTATACACCTTTTGTAATAAATAAGTAATTAACAAAAACACACAAACTTGCACTTGGAAGAATATATGTATTGCAAAGCCTTTTTTTCCTTTTTTTCCTTTTTTTTATTCGTGTTTTTGTTTGCGTGTGGGTATAATTGTACAGAAGCTCCACAAAGAAGAAGAAAGAAAGTAACCGAAAACTTGGCCCCCTTAGTTGCCATAGACAACCTTGATCTCAGCCGCATACGCCTGGTTGATCTCCTTGCGCTTCAGCTTCTGTGCGGCAGTCAGAAGTCCACCCTGGGCGGTCCACTCCTCGCTCTCCAGGTACACACCCTGCAACATCTCTGCAGGCTTCAGACCGGCACGCTTGGCGGTGGCCAGGCACGCATCGAGCACGCCCTTGATGATCACATTGTCCTTGCAAAGCTCCGCAAAGCTCTTGCCCTCAATGCCCTTGCTCTTAGCCAGCTCCATCACTCTAGGCTCGCTCACCACGATCAGTGCAATAGGCTTGTTCTGCATCGCGTCCGCATACACACAGATGTTGTTGCAGAACGCCGTGCTCTTGTACACACTCTCCAGCTTCTCCAGTGCAATGTACTCGCCGTGGCTGAGCTTGACCAGGTTCTTCTTGCGGTCAATGATCGACAGGGTGCCGTCCGCGTGCCACTCGCCGATATCGCCCGTCTTAAGCCAGTTGTCGGAAGTCAGGGTGTTGGCCGTCTCCTCGGCGTTCTTGAAGTAGCCCGCAGTGATGGAAGGTCCACGGATGCAGACCTCACCGCGGGGGCGAGGCGAGTCGGTCGAGAAGTAGCCGGCATCGGGGACGTCGACCAGCTTGATCTCTGTGCAGGGGACGGGGGAGCCGACACGGTTGTAGGCAAAGGCATCTGGGGTCAGGATCGCGCACATGCCGCATGACTCGGTCATGCCGTAACCTTGCAAAATAGGGCACAGGGCCGTGGTCAAAAAGCGCTGGGTCTCTTCGGAAATGGGGGCACCACCGGACAGAGCGTAGCGGAGACGACCACCAGTCTGCTGGCGCACCTTGTTGAAAACAATCGTATCAAAGACACCGGTCAAGGCGCCCAGATTGCGGTCCTGGCACCAGGATTTGGCATTCAATGCGGCGTAAAAGATCTTTTGGACCAAGGGCGAGCCCTGGTTGACTTGAGCCAAGACACCCTTGCGGATGGTTTCCCACACGGCGGGGACACCGGTCATGACGGTGGGGCGGAGCTCCTTGATGTCGCCCTGGCACTCGCGGACAGAGGCATCGGTCAAGGTGCGGATGGTGCCGTAGCCGAGGGCCACGCCCCAGAAGAGGCAGACGTTCTCGACCAGGAACTCGAGCACATGGGCCAAGGGCAAGTAGGCGAGCAGGACATCACCTTCGCCAACGTACTGATCCAACATCTTGTTGACACCGCCGACTATGTTGCATCAAAGTCAGGAGGCAAGAAAGAGACAGATGGGGGTAAGTAAAAAAAAAAAAAAGGGATTGAGAACATAAAATCAAGTACAAACAAATCCAAATGAGAAAGTAACATTACAGGCAGCAATTAGGTTGCCGTGGGTGAGGAGCACTCCCTTGGGGTTGCCGGTAGATCCCGAGGTGTACATGATGCAGGACAGCTCATCAGCAGCGGGAGGGGTGTGCTCGACGGGGTGGTCGACGCCGAGTTGCTTGAGCTCCTCCAAAGTGATCAAAGCCAAGTGAGGGTGGGCCTCCTGCAGAGCAATGACATCGGCGGGCTTGGCGTCGCCGTCGTAGACGATGCGCTTGAGGGTGGGGCATCTGCCGGCCACGTTCTTCATAGTGTTGAGAAGATCGGCGTTGGTGTAGGCGGTGGCGACCTCGGCCTCGTTCATCGAGTGGAGAAGGCCGTCTTCGCCGAGAGTGTCGTAGACGGTGACAATGGTGACGGACTGGGTGAATGCACCATGGGCCATCAGGAGCCAGTTGGCACTATTAGTAGGAAATGACTGAGGGGTTAGTTTGTTGTCTTCTTGTGGTGTATTGGTATATTATTTTTTAAATCTCCGTGTGAAGTATAACCATCAGAAACAGAAAAACATTTTTTTTTCTTTGCTTTGTTTTCCTTGAGTTTGTCCCCAGCGGTGATCCATGCATGATCCATGATCCATGTCATACTCCCATGTGTGTTTCCCCCCAAGATCTTCTTTGTCTGTCTATTAACACGACCGATCCATGCCATTGATCCATGCGCTCATTTGATATTTTTTCTGTTAGGGTGATGTGATTTCGGGGGTGCGTTGCACAAAAGTAAAAATAGGCTTTTTTCATCTCTTTTCCTCCCTCTGGATTATTCCCACAGTCGAGTCCCTGTTTGCTGCTGCCTTGTGTAATCAACTATCCCATGTGTCCTTGCCATGTATCCATGTGTGTGCATGTGGTGTGTGCTTCCGTGTCCATAGCGACCTTGAGTCCTTGATCGTCCTGCTTTATCCCAACTCGTGTCCTGTGGACCCTGAAATAGAAATAAAAAAGAAAAGCGAGATAGAGAGAGGAGAGGTCTTTTACCTGGTGGCACCGAAAACAGTGATCTTGTCTCTGGGCTGGACACCAAACTTGACGAGACCGGCGCCGATGCTGTCGACGACAAGCTTGACGTCCTTGTAGGTCAACCAGTTGTATCCCGACATCTTGAAGTACTTCCAGACCTTCTTCTCCTTGACGGACTCGCCTCCGACGATCTTGGTGACCTCTTTCTCCTCCTCAACAATCTTGATCATCTTGCGGTAGCCGATGGCGTTGAGGTTGGGGCGGACCTTGGCCGAGTGGAGGATCACGTCGTAGAGGGTCTTGACGTTGTCGTGGGGGGAATCGAGGAGTGTTTCGGGGGACATGGCCGAGCGACGGATGCGGCCCTCGCCCTGGACGTCGGTGGGACCGACTTCAACGGTGAATGATTTGGTCATGATGGCTTATTTGGGGTGGGTGGTTGGGGATGGAACGTGGGTGGGTATGGTGTTATGTACAGGAGGGAAGAACGAGAGAACGTGCGAATAAGTGAATTGTTATTGCGAGTTCCGGGGGAAGGTCGTGAGAAGTGAGGGGGGTGGAGGGGGTGGAGGCGATGGCGAAGAGAGAGAGACTGTGTGAATGAGAATGTGGTAATGAGGGGAAAAAGGAGATAAAAAGCCATGGGCTGTCCTTTTATATCCTTTCCTTCATCGATCCTGTCAGTGTGTGGTCTCATGTCATCATCGTATTTGGTGTGAGTACCAAATCCATTTTCCCTCTTTCCCAGCGCGGTGCTCTGTCCGTCGAGACCGGGCGAGGGAGGACGGTCTCTTCTGTTTGAGAACCAGCCACACTTATTTCATTTTCCATTCATGCACCAACGAGATCAAGGTTTGCGGCGAGCCAACAAAGCACTCAGTACGTCCAACCTCTCTCTCGTCGTCCCTCGCCTTCCCTCTTCTTCCCTCTCTGTTCGTTGGTTGGTTGGTTGGTTGCATTGCGAGGGCTGCTCCCTTCCCTTGGCTTTGGTCTGCATTTATATGCACGCAGCAACGACAAGCGAGTATCTGGACAGCGGTGCACGCACCTCCATCGACCACCCCGCCCGCTTTGTGGTCGGCATGATTTTCCAGTGACCCTGCCTTTTTTTTTGTCTTCCCATTTCCCCTGGCTTCTTTACCTCGTCGATTGATCATGCTTGCCTTGACGTGCCCTTCATGGAGAATGATCTCTCGGCTGCGATTGAACAGATTGAACAGTGTCGCAATAAATTTCATGAGATAATCATGCCCGCTCAAGTCCGATCCTTGCTTGGGTTCATCCGCACAGCCTTCTCGAGTGGTGGATTTGCACATGCAAAAATACCTTCCCAGTCGTTATCTATTTGATAATGAGCGCAAGACAAAAATACGAAATGATGGAGGGATAAGAGCGGGACGACGGAGAGGTCTTGGTGTGGAATGGGCCACCCTTCTTGTTTTGCTTCTTCTTCCACAAGTACTGAAAGTAGACAAGTGGTGACCCAAACGCAGAGTGTCTGTTTTGCCTTCGATCACTTTTGGCCTCTTTTTGTGTGTGTGTGTGTGTGTGTGTGTGTTTGGGGTGAGAGCCCCTTTCCTCACCATAGCAGTTGACTATGAGAACACATTGGGACCATGCGGAGGCACGAAGCATTGGCCAGAACAATTAAAACCATGGACCACATGCACAAACACAACTGCTTGCAGAAACACCTCGGTGGAACATACAGACACATCGATGCGACACGAGAATGATTCTCCTTGTTACCTCAACTGCCTGTCCTTACATCCCCGTCTTCTTTCTTTCATTGTGGAGAGACACCTTGTTTAAGCATGCCGTACATGGTCCTTCCTTGGCAGATGGATGACAGGAGAGAGATGAGATAAACTTGGGGAGAAGAGCAGCATTGGGCAGCTCACTTCCAAAGGACATCAAGTGGAGGAAACGCTTCTTGGGAGACATAACAACAACAACAAAACAACAACGCCCTCTTCACGGCACAAAGAGTTTTACATAACGACAACCTCAATGAAGAAGGTTCCTTCGATGTTCCTGTCTATTGGCAAGTTGGGAATGTATTGGCTTTCTATGATGCTCTTGCTCGACATCGACATGTGGAAATGATTAGACTTTTTTTTTTTCTTTTTTAGTCGCACGATCCCTATATTCGATCATCCAAAAAAAAAAAAAAAAAAAAAAAAAGAAGCTTAAAATCGATGGTCCCGATTTTACTCTTTTTTGAGAAATGAAATAATTTTCGGCTTTCGAAAAGGGCCGGCCATCCCGGACCTCCATTCCCTCATCCCTTATATTGAAAAAAGGAGCCGCCCTGGCTTCCCATATGTCCCAACCGAGACATATGATTGGTTGACCCGGTGTTCACGTGTACTCTCTGAGGATCCATCCATACCCATCATACCCATCGTCCATCATACCAACACACAAGTACATGGACCATGGTGTGGAGGTCAACCATCTTCCTCCACGCATACGAGATGTCCAAACGAGAAAGAAACATGAACCAAGCATGGTTCGTGATCGCTGTCCTTTTTTTTTTTTTTTTAAGCTTGTGAAGGATACTCGGTAAAGCATCTTTAGCCTAAAGGCAAAAACAAAGAGAGTGACAACACTAAGAAAGCGACGACAGGAAACCTATTTTGCACCCATGCATGCTTGCGATCTGAGAGCATTGGTCTCCCTCACCTTTTCAGCCAACCATCGTCCACTCCACTCCACTATTCCACTGCACTGATAAAGCGACGGAGTTTCTACAGAGATAGGATCGTAGCAGAGGGAGGGAAAAAGAGAAGTGAAAAGTGGACCACGGGTTCCACACATGTCCATATTTTGAGAGCAATCTCTAATTGACAAGTGATCCCTAGTTGACCGCCTTGAGCAACAAAATAAGCTCAAAGAAAGAAATGGCCAAATATGCGTTCCCTCTCTGATCGCGCCAGACTAGACATGCGTGCTTCGTTAGCCCAGATCTTACTCCGTAACCCCACCTTTATCACAACGACCACACAGGACTTTTAAACCTCGATTGATTATTGCGCCAAGCAAAATCAAGCATTAATAGCCAACGTCTTTCGCTATAAGCACTTTTTTTTCTGTTTTGTTTGTTGGCTGGCCTAGAACTGTGCCCGTAGCGCCCTCTATGCCTGCATGTCACTCCTGCGCTGCAGCTGTTGCGATGTTGTGTCTCTCTTGGCATGTTTTCTCGTAGCAGGTTTTTTTTTTGCACTTTGCTGGCGCTTTGATGCCTTTGTGCAGTGCTGACAAGAGAGGGGATAGGCACTCGAGAAACAACGTAGTACATTTACCACCAGACCGTCTCTTTGATTTTGGAGTAGTGGTGATTCATCACGACTACATGTCTGGAACAGCGGCGCAAACCTTTGTTCCTCTTTATCCAAAATCCAAGATTTGCCATCGGAACTAGCTCTGGGGCGCTCTTTTTTCCGTTCGAAAGCCAAGATCTGCGCAGTGAGATAACACGTATTGTTGGGCAATGTGCCCATGGACCGATATAGCTCCGATGTCTCCGTGCAGCGTGCACCATTTCATTGTGTGTTTGTTTGTGCGTCTCCCATGTCTTTCTTTCAGGGCTTGTCGAGAAAGAAAGAAGCGAAGAGATGCTTAGTCAAAAAAAAATAGACTTTCCTGCTGAACACGGAGAGAAAGCAAGATGAATGCACGGCCGTGCATTAGCGTATCGATAGCGATAATGCGGCGTGTGGAGAGAGAGATACACAGGCAACAGAAAAAGAGACAGTCCCCTTCCTTAGGGACAGACTAACAAAAGTGAGTCTGCCTCGGCAAAGTGCGCGCCGTTGGAGTGACAAAGCGAAACAGTCCATGGGGCACAATATATATATATCACGCGAGAAATGCCACAAACGCCCCTCTCCCCAGTTCCACCATTCTCATCATTGTATTGCCTTTTTCCAAAATGCTGCTGAAAAGCCTCGCAGTCTCACTCCTGGTCGTTGCTACAGTCAATGCCCAGGTTGCCGTCATCCCTGGATACCCTCCCATTGACCAAGTGCCCGATGTCAACTCACCCGAAGTCAAGCGCTGGCTGAAGCAAATCGATCTTCGGGGGGCCCCCAAGATCCCTATCAACAATGGTGACCCTCCTACTTGCCCAACAGTTCCTTTCCCACCAGTCGAGCGGTAATGAACTCCTCTCCCCAGTTCCTCCTTGATTACACCCTTGACTTCTCAAACTCTTCTCTCTAAAATACTACACACCTCTTACATACTCCGCCATCTTCTCGTTTTATCCTACAGTTGCAATTGGCTCTGCGACCAGTGCTACGCCGATGACCTGTTCTGGTGCCGCTCTCACAACACCTGGGCCATCACTTTTGACGATGGCCCGCACCTGATCACTCCTACCATTCTCAACTATCTCAAAGCCGAGCGCCTCCAAGCCTCCTTCTTCCTCGTCGGCAGCCACATTGTTCAGCGACCCGACACTGTCCGCCGCGAGTTTGTCGAGGGCCACCACTTGGCTTCTCACACCTGGTCACACAAGGGCCTGACCACCCTCACGAACGAGCAGATCGTCGCCGAGATGAAGTGGACCGAGAAGCTTGTCCATCAGCTCACCGGCCGCAGGCTCAAGTACATGCGCCCGCCCTATGGCGACATCGACAACCGTGTCCGCTTCGTGCTGAAGAAGCTGGGGTACATCGTTGTGGACTGGAGCGGGGACGATTTCGGGACCGATGACTGGATGTTGCCCGACATGATCACCGAGCAAGAGATCTTGGTCAAGTTTGAGAAGAGCTTGGACAAGTATGTGGCGGCCGGACGGAAGCAGGGGATTATTTCGCTGGAGCATGACTATGATGTGCATATGTACAACCTGCACAAGAAGCTGATCCCGCTGGGCAGGGCCAGGAATATCACGATCACGGATGTGGCGGGCTGCCAGCGAGATCGGCTCCCGTACCAGAAGAAGTGGCGCGATTAGAGAGAAGAGAGAAAGAGAAAGAGAGTGAGAGAGGTACCTCGATTAGTAGATATCGTGCTGTATGATGGGGGCGGAGAAAACGGGGATAAAATTTCTAGATCCCTAGATCATCTTTACCTGGCACATAATAAGAAAAGAAATAAACAGGTATAAACATCCAACACCAGAGGGACGAAGGGGCAGAGGGAAGCGAGAGAGAGAGATGGTGCAGGGCGAACAAGAAAATGTTAGGGTACACTACATCCCATAGGACTTCTTCAGTGACATTGGCCCAACTTTTGTGAGGGGAAGGAGGATGGCTACAGAACCGAGCCCAAAATGAGGCAGCGCTTTCATTCATGCTCCATTCACACTTGCTCGAGAGGAGGACATTTGATTAGATGGAGATATTGAGACCATCCGTTATGACTTTATTAACAGGGTCCTGATATGATCCTGCGTTTCTTACGCCCTTTTTTTTTTTTTTTTTTTTTTTTTTTTTTTTTTTTTTTCAGAACTGTAGTTCTTCAAAATATCAAAACGAGTCATTTATCATGCGCTGTGCATGTCATGCATACGGTCCCTTCTTTCCGCCTTTTATCATAGCCACTTTAACGTCACGTTCATCGTTTCTGCTCACAGCGTATGATCAAAAAACGCGTGCAATGCAAGCCCCTGCGTAGTTTTTCTTTTTCCTATCCACATCCCGTCTCTCCATCCCGCTCTCCTCCATGGGGCTGTAGATTATGGCGATACAGTTTTTTTTTTGTAGTAGGATTCGATGTGGGTAAGGTATTTCCGTTGAATGGAAAGTTCATTCAATATCATATATCTTCCATTTATTGTATACTCTCAAATCTTAGGAGAGACATTACACCATCCATGGACCATCACAAACTGGCCTTCGCCCTCAATTTTTTTTTTTTTTTTTTTGAATGTTTTGATTATGAGGAATCTCAACCTCATCACACCACCTCTAAAAGTACCATTTTCTCCTGGACTGAATCAATGTTCCTACCAGCCACTGCATGCCGATTGGCCGCCCTTCCTTTCCTTCTCCACCTTCTACTCCAATGCCTACAAGTCTTACCACACTTTCGACTATATTCTTACCTCCACTGATTTGACTCCCCTGATCTAACATGGAACTCTAATCCTTATCTCCAGAACTAGATATGCACTACACATATATGAATACCTTGGCTTCCACAGCAACATAGCTTTTCAGCTCAAAACGTCCTCTTCAACTCTTCACTCACCTTTCTGGTGTGCACTCTTGTTTACAATCACCTTTCAATCACCTTTTAAATATGGCTCACGTTTTTCAACTTGAAATCTACGCCATGGCCAAGGCAGTCATCATTCAGTATCGTGTTAAATCCAATCCACTTTATAATCAATAACAGTTCTCTACATCTAACACGGATTTTATTGTATTATGCGACAGCGTTTGGTATGCGACATTTGATGCAGCGTCTATGGTCCAATCGAGTTTCTCCACGCGTACAACGTGGTCAGAGTCAAGTTGGTCTCGAGTGCCTCAGAATGTGCCTGAGCCCCTTTATCACCAATCGAGTTGTTCTGCAATTCGAAGGTGGTCAGAGTTAGGTTGGCCTTGAGTGCCTCAGAGAGCAGTTGAGTTCCATTGATTCCGATCGAGTTGCTCATCAAGTACAAACTAGTCAAAGTTGAGTTGGTCCTGAGTGCATCAGCCAGCGCATGGGCCCCTTCATATCCGATCGAAGTGGTCCTCAAGTTCAAGGTGGTCAGAGTAGAGTTTATCTTGAGTGCCTGAGCCAGTGCCTGAGCTCCGATATCCCCGATGGAGTTGCTCATCAAGTACAAAGTAGTCAGAGCCGAGTTGATCTTGAGTGCCTCAGCCAGATCCTGAGCTCCGTTGTCTGTGATTGCGTTGCTCTGCAAGTCTAAAGTGGTCAGAGTGGAGTTGGATTTAAGCGCCTTAAACAGCGCTTGGGCACCATTGTCTCCAATCGAGTTGCTCCACAAGTACAAACTGGTCAGAGTCGAGTTGTATTTAAGTGCCTCAGCCAGCGCATGAGCTCCGACATCTCCAATTAAGTTGCTCATTAAGTCCAAAGTCGTCAGAGTGGAGTTGGTCTTAAGTGCCTCAGCCAGTGCCTGAGCTCCTTCATATCCAACCGAGTTGTTCTGCAAATCCAAAGTGGTCAGAGTCGAGTTGGTCTTGAGGGCCTTAGACAGCGCATGAGATCCGTTGTCTGTGATTAAGTTGCTCCACAAGTATAATGTGGCTAGAGTCGAGTTGGTTTCGAGTGCCTCAGCCAGAGCTTGAGCTCTGTCGTCTCCGATCGAGTTATACCCCAAGTTCAAAGTGGTAAGAGGCATGTTCATCTTGAGTGTCTCAGCCCATGCAAGGATTACTTTGTTTTCGATCAAGTTGTACTGCAAATCTAAAGTGCTCAGATTCGTGTTGCTCTTGAATGCCTCAGAAAATGCCAAAAGTCCTTTGCACCAGATCTTGTTATCTTTCAAATCCAGAGTCATCAGAGTCGAGTTTGCCTTGAGTGCCTCAGCGAGCGCCTGAGCTCCAATGTCTTTGATCAAGTTGCTTGCCAAGTCCAAAGTGGTCAGAGTCGAGTTGGTCTTGAGTGCCTCAGCCAGCACCTGAGCTTCATTCTCTCCGATCGAGTTGTTGCTCAAGCTCAAAGTGGTCAAAGTCGAGTTTGTCTTGAGTGCATCAGCCAGCGCCTGAGCTCCGTTGTACTCGATCGAGTTGGTATTCAAGTTCAAAGTGGTAAGAGTCGAGTTGGTCTTGAGTGCCTCAGCCAGCGCCTGAGCTCCGTCGTGTCCGATCGAGTTGACTTGCAACTCCAAAGTGGTCAGAGTCGAGTTGGCCTTGAGCACCTCAGCCAGTGCCTGAGCTCCGTCATCTCCGATCGAGTTGCTCCACAAGTTCAAATTGGTCAGAGTCGAGTTGGTCTTGAGTGCCTCAGCCAGCACCTGAGCTCCATTCTCTCCGATCGAGTTGTTCCTCAAGTTCAGAGTGGCCAGAGTCGAGTTTGTCTTGAGCGCATCAGCCAGTGCTTGAGCTCCATTGTCGCCGATCGAGTTGTTCTCCAAGTTCAAAGAGGTCAGAGTCGAGTTGGTCTTGAGTGCCTCAGACAACGCCACACCTCCGTTTTCTCCGATCGAGTTGCTCCTCAAGTTCAAAGTGGTCAGAGTCGAGTTGGTCTTGAGTGCCTCAGACAGCGCCACACCTACGTTTTCTCCGATCGAGTTGCTATCCAAGTCCAAAGTAGTCAGAGTCGAGTTGGTCTTGAGTGCCTCAGCCAGCACCTGAGCTCCATTCTCTCCGATCGAGTTGTCCCTCAAGTTCAGAGTGGCCAGAGTCGAGTTTGTCTTGAGCGCATCAGCCAGTGCTTGAGCTCCATTGTCGCCGATCGAGTTGTTCTCCAAGTTCAAAGAGGTCAGAGTCGAGTTTGTTTTGAGTGCCTTGAGTGCCTCAACTAGTGCTTCAGAAAAGTTGGGTCCGATCTTCAGTGACGTTGCAAGCATTCTCTCAATGATGATGCGGTTTGATAAATACAGAGGATATGTTTAAGAGTGGTAGAAAATGGAGGCGAATGGAAGACTGATTTGAATTCCATCCCATCATTCATGCATGCGAAAAAGGTTACAGAGTGCCTCGCACAGCACCTATTGCTTCGCCCTATCCTGAGTCAATACTTTAAATTATGTTCGCTTCCAAAGACAAACCTTAAAATTACTTGCTGGCATATAAATGCGCCAAACAAAAAACTGTGACGCAAGGATCATGCAGGTAGAGGCGATTGTAAATTTCAGGGGAAACTGCCTAGCGATGCTGCTTTGTGGTCCTTCGAGTCGGCTCGTTATTAGAATTTGCAGGCGTGTTGTGGTGCTTTGCTCGATCTCATTCACGCGCGTCCTCGGATATCAATTTGTCCGAGTTTTGTAATTGCAAAAATAACAGTTAGAAGCAGGAAGACCACGGACCAAATGACTGATCGAATCCTTTTCAATAGCAATTTATTCACAAAGTGAAGGCACCAAGTAGTGCTTCTAATCGAATCAATCGAATCGAATTTACCCCTGTTCAAATTCGATTCGAATAGTTCGAATAGATTCGAGTAAATAGACGCACTAATCTCATGTAGTCCATTCGAATTCGAATTATTCGATTCGATTAGAAGTGCTACTATACTCCTCAGCCTTTCCCTCTCCGATCTTGGGAAAGCGCGAAATTGAGGGTTTGAGGGGAGCAAAATTTAAATCAAATGGAGAGCAGACATGGTTTATGGTAGAGCACAGTTGCAGCGCTTCTTTTTAGTATTCTCTCACAGCAAGTCTGCAATACTAATTTCTTGCATGTTGTTGTCATTAGGCTCCGTCCTTTACGTATCAGGAGTATTCATGAGCTTTCTTACCGAGTGTTTTTCCACCTTTGCCAAGGTGAGATACCGCCGGAATTGGAACTTCAACATCTCTGATTCACGGATGGACGCTGCCCTCAATATGGAGGCATCACGTTCTGAGAGCAGAATGATCTTCCTTGAGCGTTTAGGTAATGCTGAATACCATCACTCGAAGCTACTGGGGCACCTTGACCATATGAGAGATATCAGAGTCAAGATCGAGGTGAACGGAAAGTCGGAAGATCAGATACTGGATGAACTTCGGGAGTTTCAGAAAAACGCTTCTGTGTGGGAGAACGAAAAGACTTGTAGTGGCATTTTAGGCAGCTCGGGTTCTCCAACTCCATATCTCTTCTTGATCTTGCCAGCTAATCTGAGCTCACGGAAAGATTTAGATCCAACCACGCATCAATTTCGACTCTACTTCTCGTGCGACTCTCCCTTGGATGAGATCAGTACGTTCAGCTTACCTCGGCAGAAGCACCTCTCCAATCATCCAGGGTACAATCTCGACTGACCTCAAGAGTTCTTTCAAACATTCGGTGGCTTGACCCTTACAATGCTGAAAATGGTTAGGCAAGGTGCTGAAGCTGGGGTACATTGTTGTGGACTGGAGTGGGGACGATTTTGGGACCGATGACTGGATGTTGCCGGACATGATCACTGAGCAACAGATCTTGGTCAAGTTTGAGAAGAGCCTGGACAAGTATGTGGTGGCCGGACGGAAGCAAGGGATTATTTCGCTGGAGCATGACTATGATGTGCATATGTACAACCTGCACAAGAAGCTGATCCCGTTGGGCAGGGCCAGGAATATCACGATCATGGATGTGGCAGGCTGTCAGCGAGATCGGCTTCCGTACCAGAAGAAGTGGCGCGATTAGAGAGAAGAGAGAAAGAGAAAGAGAGTGAGAGAGGTGCCTCGATCAGTAGATATCCTGTTGTATGATGGGGGCGGCGAAAACGGGGATAAAATTTCTAGATCCCTAGATTATCTTTACCTGGCACACAACAAGAAAAGAAATAAACAGGTATAAACATCCTACACGAGAGGGACGAAGGGGCAGAGAGAGATGGTGCAGGGCGAACAAGAAAATGTTAGGGTACACTACATCCCATAGGACTTCTTCAGTGACATTGGCCCGACTTTTGTGAGGGGAAGGAGGATGGCTGCAGAACTGAGCCTGAAATAAGGCAGCACTTTCATTCATGCTCCCTGCGCACTTGCTCGAGAGGAGAGCATTAGATTAGATGGGGATAGTGAGACCTTCCGTTATGACTTTACGACGTCATTGATTTTAGTGGTGTCGGTCTACTGGGGCCCCACTAGAATTAACCACTAGACACCACTAGAATCACCGATTTAACCACTAGTCTGAGGACACCATTAGCCAATTGAAATACCTAAAAAACATTCTCATACATACGGTGTTTGCATGGTCACATTCCATCTCACACAAAAAAAAAAACTCTCTCTTGGTCATTCTACTTTCCAACATTCTGTCTCTCTTTCTCTTGCTTCTCTCCCTCTATCCCTCTCTTTCTCTCACTCTCACTCTCTCGCTCTCCCTTTATCCTTCTCATATTTCGTGCCATGGCGGATTTTAATCTTGCAATGCAAATTGCAACTCTCTATGCTCACGCCCCACTAGACCGACACCACTAAAATCAATGACGCCGTGGCTAAATCGGCGAATTTAGTGGTGTCTAGTGGTACCTAGTGGTATCCGCCGAAAATCCACCACTAGAAGGACGCTACTAATTCATGTGGCTCCTTTAATAACAGTCCTGATGTGCTCTTGCGTTTCTTACGCCCTTTTTTTTTAGGACGGTAGCTCTTCAAATAACAAAACGAGTCATTTATCATGAGCTGTGGATGTCATGCAATGCGTTTCCCTTCCTTCTGCCTTTTATCATAGCCACTTTAACATCACGTTCATCGTTTCTGCTCTCAGCGTATGATCAAAAAACGCGTGCAATGCAAGCTCCTGCGTAGTTTTTCTTTTTGCTAACCACATCCCGTCTGTCCATCCCGCTCTCCTTCATTGGGCTGTAGATTATGGTGATAGAGTTTTTTTGTAGTAGGATTCGATGTGGTTGAGGCATTTCCGTTGGATGGAAAGTTCATTCAATATCATATATCTTCCATTCATTGTATACTCTCAAATCTCAGGAGAGACATTACACCATCCATGGACCATCACAAACTGGCCTTCGCCCTCAATTTTTTTTTTTTTTTTTTTTTTTTTTTTGGCGAACTTCCCTTCTCCTCCTTTTTTCGTCTCTCGCTCTTTGAATGTTTTGATTATGAGGAATCTCAACCTCACCACACCACCTCTAGAAGTGCCATTTTCTCCTGAACCGAATCAATACTCCTACCATCGACTGAATACCAGTTGACCGCTGTTCCTCTCCCTCCACCTTCTACTTTAACGCCCACAAGTCCTACCACACTCTCGACTACATTCTTGACATCACCGCTCTGGCTCCCCTGATCTGACATGGAACTCTAAACCCTATCATCAGAGCCAGATACCCACTACACATTATTGAATAGCCTGGCTTCCGTCGTAACGTAGCTTTTCATCACAACACGACCTCTTCGGCTCTTCACTCACCTTTCTGGTGTGCACTCTTGTTTACAATCACCTTTTTTACACGGGTCACGTTGTTCAACTTGAAATCTATGCCAAGGCTAAGGCAGTGATCGTTCAGTGTCGTGTTAAATACAATCCACTTTATAATCAACAACTGCTCTCTACATCCAACGCGGGTTTTATTGTACTATGTGACAACATGTAGTCTGCGAAATTTGATGCAGCACCTATGGTCCGATCGAGTTTCTCCACACGTACAAAGTGGTCAGAGTCAAGTTGGTCTCGAGTGCTTCAGAATGTACCTGAGCTCCTTTATCACCAATTGAGTTGTTCTGCAATTCGAAGGTGGTCAGAGTTAGGTTGGTCGTTAGTGCCTCAGAGAGCAGTTGAGCTCCATGGATTCCGATGGAGTTGCTCATCAAGTACAAACTAGTCAAGGTTGAGTTGGTCTTGAGTGCCTCAGCCAGCGCATGGGCTCCTTCATATCCGATCGAGTTGGTCCTCAAGTTCAAAGTAGTCAGAGTGGAGTTTATCTTGAGTGCCTGAGCCAGTGCCTGAGCTCCCCCGTCTCCGATGGAGTTGCTCATCAAGTACAAAGTAGTCAGAGTCGAGTTGATCTTGAGTGCCTCAGCCAAACCCTGAGCTCCGTTGTCTGTGATTGCGTTGCTCTGCAAGTCTAAAGTGGTCAGAGTGGAGTTGGACTTAAGTGCCTCAAACAGCACTTGAGCACCATTGTCTCCAATCGAGTTGCTCCACAAGTACAAACTGGCCAGAGTCGAGTTTGATTTAAGTGCCTCACCCAGCGCATGAGCTCCGAGATCTCCAATTGAGTTGTTCATCAAATCCAAAGTAGTCAAAGTCGAATTGGTCTTAAGTGCCTCAGCCAGTGCCTGAGCTCCTTCATCTCCAACCGAGTTGTTCTGCAAATCCAAAGTGGCCAGAGTCGAGTTGGTCTTGAGGGCCTTAGACAGCGCATGACATCCGTTGTCTGTGATAAAGTTGCCCCACAGGTACAAAGTGTCCAGAGTCGAGTTGGTTACAAGTGCCTCGGCCAGAGCCTGAGCTCCGTCATCTCCAATCGAGTTATACCCCAAGTTCAAAGTAGTCAGAGTTGAGTTGGTTCTGAGCGGTTCGGACAGCGCCTGAGCTCTGCTGTCTTCGATCAGGTCGTTTTTCAAGTCTAAAGTAGTCAGAGTCGAGTTGGTCTTGAGTGGGTCAGACCATGCCAAGACTATTTCGTTTTCGATCCAGTTGATCTGCAAGTCTAAAGTGCTCAGATTCGAGTTGGTGTTGAGTGCCTCAGAAAATGCCAGAAATCCTTTGTACCAGATCTCGTTGTCTTTCAAGCTCAAAGTGGTCAGAGCCGAGTTTGTCTTGAGTGCCTCCGCCAGCGCCTGAGCTCCGGTGTCTGTGATTGCGTTGGTCTGCAAGATCAAAGTGGTCAAAGTCAAGTTGGCCATGAGTGCCTCGGACAGTGCCTGAGCTCCGTCGTCTCCGATCGAGTTGGCCCTCAAGTTCAAAATAGTCAGAGTCGAGTTGGTTTTGAGTGCTTCAGCCAGTGCCTGAGCTCCGTCGTGTCCGATCGAGTTGTTCTTCAAGTTCAAAGTGGTCAGAGTCGAGTTTGTCTTGAGAGCCGCGGCCAGCGCCTGAGCTCCGTCTTGTCTGATTGAGTTGGTCCTCAAGTTCAAAATAGTCAGAGTCGAGTTAGATTTGAGTGCCTCGGACAACGCCTGAGCTCCATCGTCTCCGATCGACTCGTACCCCAAGTCCAAAGTGGTCAGACTGGAGTTGGTCTTAAGTGCCTCAGCCAGCGCCTGAGCTCCGTCGTCTCCGATGGAGGTGTGGCTCAAGTTCAAAGTGGTCAGAGCCGTGTTGGTCTTGAGTGCCTCAGCCAGCGCCTGAGCCGCACTGTGTTTGAACGAGTTGACTTGCAAGCCCAAAGTCATCAGAGTTGAGTTTGTCTTGAGTGCCTCAGAGAGCGCCTGAGCTCCGTCGTCTCCAATCGAGTTGTACCCCAACTCCAAAGTGGTCAGAGTCGAGTTTGTCTTCAGTGCCTCACCCAGCGCTTGAGCTCCATTGTCTTTGATGAAGTTGACTTGCAAGTTCAAAGTGGTCAGAGTTGAGTTGGTCTTGAGTGCCTCAGCCAGCGCCTGGGTTCCGTGGTCCCTGATCTTGTTCCTTTCCAAGTTCAAAGTGGTCAGAGTCGAGTTTGTCTTCAGTGCCTCACCCAGCGCCTGAGCTCCACTGTCTTTGATCAAGTTGGCTTGCAAGTTCAAAGTCGTCAGAGTCGAGTTGGACTTGAGTGCCTCAGCCAGCGCCTGGGCTCCGACGTACATGATCCAGTTGTTCTCCAACTTCAAAATGGACACAGTCGAGTTTGTCTTGAGTGCCTCAGCCAGCGCCTTAGCTTCATTGTCTTCGATTGAGTTGCTTTGCCAGTCCAAAGTGGTTAGAGTCGAGTTGATCTTGAGTGCGTCCGCCAGCGCCTGAGCTCCGTTGTGTCTGATCGAGTTGCTTTCCAAGTTCGAAGTGGACACAATCTTTTTTGTATTGAGTGCCACAGCCAGCCCCTTAGCTCCATTGAGTCTGATTGACTTGCTTTGCAAGTCCAAAGGGATTCGAGTCGCGATGGTCATCACTGCTTCAAACAGCAGCAGTTGTGTTGCGTTGGATCGGGTGTGCCGTGAAGTCGCAGGCATGGTAAATTGTAATGATGATGGGGTCCGGGGAATAGAAATATTGGCTTATAAGTGGCAGAAGTTGGAAGCGAAAGTGATAAACGATTGAAGCGGATGGGAGAGAAGCAGTTGCGAATTTCGATTTGTTTTCATCCGTGTGAGAAAAAATGATTCTCATCGAAATGCGGCTTCTTTAAAGTTCTGACTCGGGATTGGGCGAAGCAATGAATAATTGTAAGCTCCAAGATGCCGACCCCTGGACAGGGCGAAGGCAAGGGTGAAGGTGAAGACTGCACCAACAAGCATTAACATTAGGTGCACAAAAGACATGGTGAAGTGTTGACACTTTCTGTACCCTGTGTCTCATCTCTCTTGCCACCTCCTTACGTTATCTCGATCTTTGCGACGTCCTTTTTGATCGGTTCCTTCAACTCCTACGTCACTAGAATTCAAAGACGCCTTGTCAAAGCTTTGTTCGCTTGTCAAAATTCATTTGCATTCATTTATAATAACGGCTAGTATTAATGAAAAAGAGAAGAGAACGGAGCCCACCTCTTCTGGGAGCGATGAGTCCATTTTTGATTGACTTGGGCTAGCAGCCCACCAGAGTGTTTGAAGCATATGCTCCTGGACGACAGCAACAATTGTAACTGCAGCACTGCCTTATGACACCCTCTCAAGATAGACCGACATTATGGCGCACGACGTGCTCTGCAACAACTCGAGCTGCGCCCTAGGACGATTTAGCTGCTTCGCCATTTACGCATCGCCCTGCTCATGATTTGAGATAAGCTTTTCTTGTTTTTAAAGGATTTATTTTCCCTCACTTTTTTGCTCCCTTCCCTTCCTCCATGCACAACCTCCTTTCTTGCTTCATGCAGCGCATGGCACCATTCCTAGACTCTCATCACCCCGACTTACAATCCTTCAATACCAAGGATGGCGAATCACTTCAGCAGCTGCCTGCCCAGAAACTGGCTTCATGTACATCTTTTGGCAGGATGTGCAGGAGGCCTTCCCTGGCATGGACTATGTGGAGTATAAGGATTGGATGCAGGTTGTATTTGTGACTGATCAATATAGCGAAGAGCTAATGAACATGATTCTTCTTTTTATTATTCTCTCACAGGAGGTCAGCAGTGTATCGAAATGGGCAGTATGGGATGAGACGTAATGAGATAAAAAGGTGCCGTTTATGTTTATTATCTTGGCGAGGATGCATAGTTTCCAGGGCGACTAACAAATATTCTTTAGTACAGCACTCGCGATGGAAGGAAGACTATTTCATCTTTCTTATTGTATATGCTGCGTTTTTGCATAGCACCGCTGTCAATAGAGATGGTCGACTCTCGCTAATACAAAGGAAATATCGATCACGTGACCGAGCTTTGTTGTTCACCTATGACACCCCTTGCGCACCGATACTTCCAAAACAGACAAGCCGACGACCTTCGAGCTTGCGTTAAGGCAATCGCTTACTAATACATAGTCTTCCTAAGTCATTGCTAACCACAGTATATATTATACACAGTCCATAGCCTTTATTCCGAGCTTTCAATAATATATATCTTATTCCCAGCTCTTGTATTTGCTCCGACCTTGACCTCAGAATTCTCTTCCTCTGACCCCGACTCTGAATAAACAAACACCAAGTTTATTACACTCGCGATGAAAAGAAGATTTTTCTTCTTGCTTATCGTATATGCCGCGGTCTATATCACGTGCTCTAAACTGGCTTATGGAAGTCAAGTGTTCATAGCAACGTTGCTTTTTGATCCTTCGATGTCGGCTCCTCCTATCATATTGAAGCTGAAATCAGTAAACGTTGGATTGTTCACTCACTATAGGGAACGTGAGCTGGGTTTAGACCGTCGTGAGACAGATTAGTTTTACCCTACTGATGAAATGTTGTTGCAATAGTAATTGAACTTAGTACGAGAGGAACCGTTCATTCGGATAATTGGTATTTGGGCCTGCCTGAGCAGGCAATGGCCCGAACCTGTCATCCGTTGGATTATGGCTGAACGCCTCTAAGTCAGAATCCGTGCTAGAACGCGACGATTACCGCCTTTTCCGATGTCAAGTTGAATACGAATAGAGACTCCCGTCGGGGGGTTTCCTGAATCATACTACATGGGGTGACCAAGCAAGACGGAAGGTTTTGTTTGGCGCCTGCTAATGTTAATTTCAAATATTGGAAGAGATAAATCCATTGCAGACGACTTTAATTGAATGGGGTATTGTAAGCAGTAGAGTAGCCTTGTTGCTACGATCTGCTGAGATCAAGCCCATTGTTCCATAGATTTGTTCGTAAGAACAACATCTCCTCTCTCTCTCTCTCTCTCTCTCTCTCTTGTTTTCTTTTTCTGAAGCGTGTTATGGGTATTGTGATGTTTGTCATCTACTTTTCCTTGTACTCTTCCATGACCCATACTTTTCATTGGTACCCTTAATTTATATTAAGATTCAAGCCTGATCCAGGTGCGGGATCACGAAGAACCTTTGTTGGAAGCTATATTGTCGTGGGAAATACAAACCTTGGCTCTCTTGTTCACCGGGGTTGATCGGGGTCGATCGGACAAATGGAGGGAAATTGAGAGATGCATGTCCATGGAGTCAATCTATTAAATCCGGTCGTGTTGGTGCAATTGGGTTGCAAAAGAAAATTAATTTCGGGCTCTTTTTCTTCTTCATGTACAGTGGGGTGTACATGTTGGGAAATTACAGTCTAGTTCCTCCCTAATTGCTCACATAGCCGGGTCTGGATAGTGGGCTTGAGAAAGTTCTTGTTGGTTCATTAAAGTTGTATGCGACTTTCTGACAATACGCTCGCGGCTACTTCACTTCTTCACTTTACGCTGTTTCAGGACTGCTTCTCATACCGCGACATTCTTTCATGGACTGGCACATAGAAAACTGTGTTTGTTGACAAAAAAGATAAGCTTTGTTCGTTGACATGAAGATAAGTTTGTTGACAGAAAAGATAGGTGTTGTTGACATGGGAAATGTGTGCATCCTACACATATCTTACCTGTAAAGAGATATATTGGCCCACAGACGCGAATTATGAAGCTGTTAAATGCATGCTCTTGTTTGTTGTCCCTTGGCATACATAACAAATCCAACACATTCTAAGCGAGCAATGGCTACCGGGAGGCGGGCAGCCCCACGAATCCCCATCTGATATAAAAAGTAGCCATCGAGCGCGTTGGAAAAAACATAATTCTCAATACCAACTCTAACAGCGGAATCGCAGCAATCAACACCTACACTCTCAACCCACCTACAGTTCCTTTACTATGAAGTTTTTGCCCATCGTCACCGCCTTCGCGGCTACTGCTGTCATGGCCACTCCTACCAAGGTATGTGCAGCATAGAGAAAATAGCGAATCGAAATCTTTGGCAACCGGAGAATACTAGTGTACTTACTACGGTCTATTATTGTTTTCTTCGCCTCTTTCTGCCTGTTCAGGAACGTGCCGGATGCGTCGCCACGTCCTACGATCAAATTGCTGGCACCAAAGGCTGCAGCACTATCACCATTCAAGGCCCATTCACCGTACCTGCCAACAAGAAGATTGATCTCACCGGACTCAAGACTGGAACCACAATCAAGATCAGTATGACCGTCCGATATTTTCTTTTAGTCGTTGTTTTCTCCAAAGAAAACGCCGGATTCTAATCTTGCATTCAAATCAACCTTTGACATTAGCCGGCACCATTACCTTTGCCAAGGGAACTCTGGACGAGAACAATGATCTTGTGACCATTGGTGGTACCAACATCAAGGTCGACGGTACCAGTGGCACCTTTGACGGCAGCGGACCAGTAAGTTTTATTATTTTTCTTTCGCATCGTTCATTGCGTAACGTAATGCACGATCTCCTTGGCCCTAATTTAATATTTATACTCATTACTGTTACTAAACAGCTCTACTGGGACAGCAAGGGCGGTAACGGAGGCGTCAACAAGCCCAAGTTTGTCAGACTTAGCAAGATGAGCGGTTCCATCACTGGTCTGACCGTCATTGGCTCACCAGTGCACACTTTCGCCGTCAACGGCTGCCATGGACTTACTCTCACCAACATCACCATCGACAACCGTAAGGATCTCGCTGCATGTTTATTTCTTTTTCGACGCAGAGCGATGACGGTGTTTAATCAAGTCGAGAGGGTTTTTTCTAACATTTGGTGCGTCCTCCTTCTCTTTCTTCTTTTAATAAAGGTGGACCCAAGTTCGCTCTTGGCCACAACACCGACGCTTTCGATGTCGGCTCCTCTTCGGACATTACCATCAGCGGTGCCAAGGTGTACAACAACGATGACTGTCTTGCCGTGAACAGCGGCACCAACATCGTCTTTAACGGTAACTACTGTGAGGGTGGTCACGGCATTTCGATCGTAAGTTGAGCATTTCTTTTATTCTTTTCGCCAAAAACAATATGTGTCACAAGTGTGTAGACTAACATTCCTATTATTTAATTAAACAAACAGGGTTCCATCAAAGCCGGATCTGTTGTTGATGGTGTCTTGATCAAGGGAAACACTGTCGTCAACTCTGCGAACGCAGTCCGCATCAAGACCTACGCCAACGCGACCGGCGGCAAAGTCAACAACGTCACCTACTCGGACATTGCCATGTCCGGCATCACCAACTACGGCATCATCATCCAGCAAGACTACACCAACGACGGCGCGACTGGCAAGCCCGGCGGTGCTGCCCCTATCACCAATGTCAACTTGTACAACATCCACGGCAGCATGGCCAAGAAGAGCAGACAGAGTGTTTATATTCTCTGTGCCAAGTGCAGCAACTTCAACTTCCAGAAGATTGCCATTACTGGGAATGCTGCTGCCATATGCACGTAAGTCTTTGGTGATTTTTTTTTTCGATCGTGTTGCTTGTTGCCTTTTTGGATTTTCTGCTAAAAGATGAGTTTGATCTAACTTTGATATTTTTAATATTGCGTGCCATAGTGGAATCTCTCCCAAGCCCATGGGCTGCTAAACTCACATGTGCGTGCACCACACCACTAGATCAAGGTCATTTAGAAAATGAACTGAGCACTCTGGAATACAGTTGAACCGTAGTGATGGACACCTGTCGATAGAGCACCTCCTTAGTTCTAGACGGTCATAATCTTAGATTTTAAAAACACAAAAAGAAGTAAACTTTGCCGGTCAAAGCATTACCATAACTCTATTTTTTTGGTTGTATCTAGCGGAGCCGAAGATATGAAGGCTCAAGCCTATTATCCGAGGGCCAGGACCATATATGTGTTACCCTCCTCTGGACTGCAGGATAATAATGGCCCTTCAACATACCGCGAACACGAATGAATTCGATTGATTTGACTTTTACTGTATTCATTTTTTTAAAGCTCGTGTTGGATAAAAGAAGCAGCATCCCTAGCCAGACACTTTCTCCCGGACAATTCATTCGCCAAATTCCCATTTCTTTCGTCCTGATTCTGCAACTCATGTTGACAAATGATAATCCGGAGGCCATTGACAACAGTATAAATACCCAACATGTCACTTTGTTCCTTTTCCTTACCATCATCACCCTCGCGCAACCAAGAGATTTTTCTCCTCTCCACAATACCACCACCCAAGACCTCATTAGTCCATGCAAGAAACACCCGCCTCCCTTGCTAAAATAAAGGATTGTTAGTGCGGATCAGACAATCTGACCGCGCGACCCAAAGTGTTCCACAAAAGTGTCCTTTTCATTCACTTTCCCTTCAGCAAAAAGTATCCTTCAACTCTACGAGACTTACTTTTTTATACATTTTTTATTTATTTCTTTGCTTGTAATCATACTTTCGCACAACCCCACACCCACATTTTGGTCTAGCCCACCGCCATTCTCCATCTCGTTGTGTCCAGCGCGCGCTTGAGGTTCTCCATCTAATTCTTCTCTAATCATCGCGACGTCTCTGGTACGGGAACTTATCCTTCTGGCACCCAGCCACATCCGTGACAGTGATGTTCCGGGCCCTGCCTAGCGGCACCAGCTTCTTGGCCAGGTTGACCATATGCACATCCAAGTCGTGCTCCAGCGAGATCACGCCTCCCTTCCGCCCACCCGCCACATACGCATCCAAACTGTCCGCAAACGTATCCACAATCTCTTTCTCGGTAATCAAATTGGGCAACATCCAGTCGTTCGTGCCAAACTCTCCGCCGGACCAGACCGCCACCGTGTAACCCAGTTTCTTGAGCACATAGCGCACACGGTTGTCGAGATCGCCGTAGGGCGGGCGCACGTACTTGAGCCGGCGGCCCGTCAGCTCGCGGACCAGCTTTTCAGTCCACTTGACCTCGGCCACGATCTGCTCGTTGGTCAAAGCAGTGAGGCCCTTGTGCGACCACGTGTGCGAGGCCAGGTGGTGGCCCTCGGCGAACTGGCGGCGGACAATATCGGGGCGTTGGACAACGTTGGTGCCGACCAGGAAGAAGGTGGCCTTGAGTTTTTCGGCCTTGAGGTAATCGAGCAAGCTGGGCGTGATCAGCTGGGGCCCGTCATCAAAAGTGATGGCCCACGTATTGTTGGAGCGGCAGAAGAACAGGTCGTCGGCGTTACACTGGTCGCACCACTTGTTGCAGCTGTTGGAGGAGCGGGGTGGGGTTTTTTTATGGTTTGCAAAATAATAACATTCGTTTAGAGAGACAAAGATGCGAGATGACATAGACAGGGTGTGTTTCTTCGATCTGTTACCGATCAGGGAACGGCTCTGTGGGGCAGGGTGGGACTTCCCCAACGTTCAGAGGAATCTTTGGGGCGCCGCTCAGATCGATCTGCTTCAGCCAGCGCTTGACCTCGCGAGAGTTGACGTTGGGGACTTCGTACAGGGGAGGGTATCCCGGGATGACGGCTTGGGCGTGGATCGCGCCGACTGCGACTAAAAGTGAGACTGCAATGGATTTCAGCAGCATTTTGTGTATTGGTGGTGTTGAAAGGGAAGGAGAAAGAAAAAAGGAAGGTCGAAGGTAATGAGGAGCGATGGAAGGATGAGAATAATAGTTCTGAGGTTCTTGGCAATGGGGACGTATCCTGGCGATATTTATATGATTCGATTTAAAATTCCTACAAGTTCAAGGATGCCATTCTTTCAGCGCACATTTACCGGGGATTTGCAATTGGTATCCATGGTACATCTGTTTGTTGTGACCATCCATGGAGTCTGTTCGTTCGATCCATGTTTGTTTCCTCACTCCATGCA
Organism: Podila verticillata NRRL 6337; assembly: GCA_000739165.1. Lineage (NCBI taxonomy): Eukaryota > Fungi > Mortierellomycota > Mortierellomycetes > Mortierellales > Mortierellaceae > Podila > Podila verticillata. Next base: position 736,311 of record KN042416.1, on the reverse strand, counting down.
TTATCGTTATCGATGCAAATCGATGGTTGCCCCCTACTTACGAAAGGGTGCACCAGACCCCAATCCGTCCATCGATCTTCGTTTCTCCATGCTCGTACTTTCTCAACACCAAACAAAAAAAAAGAAAACATGCATCCAGCACAGGAGACACGTTGCTTCTGGACTAACCATATACATGGGAGGTTCATTGCAAGACATATGTAAAGAAAAAAAGGACGCGATCGTTGTTGTTTTTCGTACACATGGAGCAAAAATTACACAAGATTGCGTTATCACATTGAGCAATCCCGTGGCTTACGATGGCAGCCGTAGAAAACGAAAAAAGACAGAAAAGCTCCATTGGTATCAGACGACGGGCTACTTGATCTGATGTGCAGAGAACAAAGTAAACAAAGACGAACAAAAAATAGCATACGACACTCTAGACGAGCTGAGGAACAAAAATAAATATTTACAAAGAGCAACCCTTTAAATGCAAAAGTAAGATAGAGGCATGCATGCATGCATGCATAATCGATCACTCTCCCTCTAAAAATGGCGGACCCTCACGTTGCATCTTGCAGCAGGGTAGACCCTTTTTGACAAAACAGATACCATGGATGACTACAGGTACGCAGCCACTACGAGAGGCCAAGTCACGAACACGGTAGGTGCTGCATGCAAGAGGACTTGTTGCGTGTAATTTAAGTCTAGGTCAACTGTGCTGACTTTTCATGGAACGACTGAGAACCTTTAACGGTGGCGCATTTTCGGGATGAGGAAGGTACGGGCAACAAGACTGACAAATCTCCTCTTTTTGGTGGCAAAACCAATGCTCCAGACCAATGCTTCAGACCATTGGTTCGCGATTTTCAAAGCGAAGTGCGAGTGTAATTGTCGGTCTGATGACTCGTCCTTGATGCACCCATCATGCAGAAGTCACTCCGCATAATTTTCGTACTGCAGGATGGTCCGGGAAGGAAGGGCAGAAAATGGGAGGAATTTACGGCGCCGCCATGGAATTTTATCTGTGACTCTTCGATCGACGTGTTTCTACAGACCACAATAAGCGAGCTGTTTTTCTTAATCATTCTTATAGCACTTGATGCAATCTTTTGTGTTGTTGACAGAAAAATAAACAAGGTTCATTGAACAGAAATGCTGAATAAACGAAATGTAACGCAGGAAGAAAGCAGAAAGAATGACAAAAAAAAAAAAAAAAAGCAAATGACTGACGCATCAAAAACAACAGCAAAAATTCAAAGAAGAAAACCAGAAAAGTGAGGGTAAAAATATAAACAAGTTCGGAATAATTAAAAAAAAAGGAACTGCACAACGAGACGCGTTGAGGAAATCAAAAAACTTTAACAATGAAATAGGGAACAAAGGTTCCACTGGAGCTTGATAAATATCGCAATAAATATGATAAATTTGGTATACCCCTCACTCGTCAACATCGTCTCGGCGGCGCTTGGACTTGGCTGTTTTGGCGGGCGCATGAGTGGTTGAAGGGAGTGACTCCAGAGCCTTCGTGATCTGGTAGGAGGGCGTCTTGAGCGCGGTGGCAAAGCGCCACCTCTGGATCTCGTCGGCGACGAGCTGCACAAAGTCAAAGCTCATCTGCACAGCGTTGCGGAAGGTGTGACTGAAGTCTGACCTATTGGCAGGAACGACAAACGAAGCAACGAGTTGCAATCTGAAGCAGCCCACAAAGTCAAGACAGTATGCATCCACTCTGTCCTCGTACGCCTGAACCCCAAAGACCTTCAAGTCTTTGGGTGGTTGCTTCCTGTTCTGCGCCAATCGCTCCATGCACGTCCTCCACGTGTCCTTCAGGTCGCGCCCCAGCTTGTGGTGGTCCCAGTGGGGCTTGTCCTGATCCCTGTCTATGGGCGACGCAGCCTCCATCAATACTGGCTGCATTCCATGCCAAGCCACAACAGCATCAGCAAAATGCGCCGTGGTGACTTTGTCCAGCATCGGCTCCCGACCTCGGTTGAGACGCTTGCTGCATCCAATGATCTGCACCTCAAACAGCTGCATGTACAGCTCGCGCATGGTAAACGCGTTCTGGAAGGTGGGGACCACGAATGTCTCAAAGAAATGACGCTCGTTCATGTCCAGTGGGGAGTTGTCGACCGGAAACACATTCTCCCTATGCTTGTTAATGAAAAACCACAACACTTAGCAAAGTCGTCGATGGCGAAGAACTCAAGCAAAAGCATAGAAGGTGCTGACACTTACAAATGCCCCAGGACCTTGCACACGTAATCCTGAAGCGGACCCCGCTCAAGAACCTTCGAGTTCGCGAGCACCTGACGGAATCGTAGCTCGTTAGTAGGGGCGATCCTGTCCAGCACCTCGGCCAGACGTTCGCTCTCTGCCAGTTTGGGTATTGCTTCCATGACCCCTTTGTAGGCGCCCTCCAGGAACGGCACAAAGTCTCCTTTCGGGGACACATCTGCGATGGCGTCTCGTGTCAGTGAGTACTCTGTGTATGCGCGATCATGCTGGGCTACCACCAGTTGCTGGAGGAGATTGATACCTGCGACATGCCAACCAAGGCTCTGGCCCAGGGGCTCGAACTCCTCTGCGGACAAAAAAAAATGCACATGACAGAGAGAATTTTGTGTCAGAGGAAAAATAAATGGGCAGGAGGAATGATGACGAGTTCCATCTCAATGGCCTACCGAGTTGCTTTGGAGTGCAGGGGATAGACGCTGGTTCCTCGACGTCTGCATCACTCCCGTGGTCATCTTCCTCAATGTTCTCATTGTCCTCGATTTGCTCATCCAAGTAGCGGTCATCCTTGTCGCCATCTTGCTCATACTGCTCTTGCTCCTCATGATCGTTCAACAGATGGAGATCAACCACGTTCTCGTCAACCTCTAACTCGTCCTCGTCAATGCATTGATGTCGTCCAATTTTCTGCTTTTTGGTGGCCACGTCTATTTGTGAGTGTAAATAGGATCAGATAACTTGATAATAAAGACGCATATTGAGTATATTCTGCTTTTTTTCTTAGATTCATTTACCATTCGTTGCACCCAAGATATCTCGGCGTACAAGCGCGAGAGTCTCTCCCACCTCGGTGTACGTTTGATCAATGAATTTAGTCTTCACAGTATCCGGGACCGACTTTCTCATCCGCTCAGCGCGGGCTGTCTCGATGGCTTCTTGGACTTTTCGGAACTATTTGGACAAAAAATGTTCACATGGGTCAATGAACCAAGAGAATAATCTGAAGGAAACAAAAAA
>KN042416.1:656736-732974 GCA_000739165.1 Podila verticillata NRRL 6337 | reverse complement strand
AAAAAAAAAAAAAAAAAAAAAAAAAAGACAAGTCGATAGTCTTACAGTGGTCGAGTTCTTCATGTCTGTGGCTACTCGTCTTTGACTATCGTTGCCGTCGGCAATGATCTGGTCCAAATAGCTTTTGAGCTGGCTGAAGTGAGTCCTCGAGTTGGCGATGGGTCTCGACTGGATGTACTGGTCCAGATCTCCCCAGTCCTCCTCAGGCTGCTGAAAATGTCTCGGGAGTCGAGTAACATCGATTCCTGTATAGGTATGTGAGGTGCACGTGGTTGTGAATGTGTCGATGGAGGGAGTGGGGGTCAAGGGTTCTGTCGAAAGGATGTTCTCTGCCGCGCTCAGTTGTTGAGGTTTGCTGCGTATTGAGGTTCGCTTCGAAGGCATTGTGGTTAGCAGTTGTGCATTGAAAGTGAGAGAAGAGAGGAGAAGGGAGAGAAAGGAGAGAAAGGAGGGAAAGGAAAGAATGCTCTTTTGTTATTGTTTGAGAGTGTGTGTCTGGATGCTTTGAGGTTAGTCTATCTTGCTTGGCTGGGAAGGCGAGGGAAAGTTGTCCGCCGGCGTTGCAGCATGGTCGCATGGTTGCGATTGCTATCAAAGGCCCTGGCAGTAAAAGTCTTTGAGGTGGATCGAAGAAACGCGATAAAACAGGGCATTTTGAATTGTCTCAACCAACACAAACCAACAGCGCGCTTTATGCTTGTCTTTCCTTTCAGTTGTCATCGTCCATCTCCACCATGAACAGCCCTGCCAAGGAACAAGCTCAAACGTTGCTGTGTTGCTGTTGTTGTGTGTTTATTTTTGCCACCATTTCAATCCTACCAACGAGTAACGAAAGAAAGCCGTTCTGGAACTGATCAATCATATGCCAAGAGACGAGTTATATTCTTGCCTATTCTTCTCTTTGCCACCGCTCCAAACCACGCCAACATGAACAAATCAGTGGAGTAGACGTGACTGGTAAAGTGGGAGAGAGAGGGAGTGGGAAAACAGCATCGACGCACGAACCTCTCTCTTCGACACAGAGCAAAGGCGGAAGGCTTTGACACGGGAACACGCCCTCCCGTCTCTGTTCCAGACACACCCATTTATCATGTTATTTCCTTCTCTCTTTTTCTTTTTTTGCTTTCTAATTCTCTCAATCACCCGCATCATCACCCATACCTACCCCCTCCCTTCTCATTCATCCACCTCTTTGCTTTTACCTTCCATCTCCTCCATCGTAACTCCATCAACAAACCCTTTCCTCCCTCGTGACTGGTCGCATCCACCATCGCCAAACCAGCGGCCTCACAAGGAACGTTCATGCTCGTGGATAAGTGTCAACTCTCCTGTCCCTCCTCTCCTCTATTGCCGCAGTGTAACAGCCATCTCGATGCTGTCTGGCCCATAGTGGGAAGTGAAAAGCCAGTTTCCCATCTTGTGTGGGGGGCCGGTGTCTCTTGCAGGCTGTTTGGCCTGGATTGAGACTTACCCTTGACCTGTCGTAGGCCGGCGCTCAAGGGGACCAACACTTCTTTTTCACTCGGACTCGAGATCAGTGACAAGCCGGTGACCCCAGCCTAATGGGGACGCCGGTGTCTTTGACAGTGCAGTTGAATTATTATTTTTTTCTTCTGTTCCGGACAAGGGCTTAATTTCGGCATGCAAAATGGTGCACCCGATTGTCAAAAACACTGAGAGAGATGACCGTTTACTTTTCGTGTTCTGCCAATGTGGCGTCTTCGACGTTGTCTGGTTCATAGTGGGGAGTGACAAGCCCCCTTCCCTTGTGGAAGGTAGGTGTCTCTTGCGGGCTTGCCTGGATTGAGACTTACCCTTGACCTGTCGTAGGCCGGCGCTCAAGGGGACCAACACTTCTTGCTCAGACAACGGGATCAGTGACAAGCCAGTGAATCCCAGGCCTGGTGGGAACGCCGGTGTTTCTTGCGGGCTTTGTGCCTGGATTGAGACTTACCCTCGACCTGTCTAGCCAACGCTCGAGGGAACCAACACTGAAATGAAGACTCTGCGTTTGGTTCCATGCTGTGGTATAAGTTACAGAGACGCACGTTTTCTAACACTGTTTTTGTTGTTCTCCATCCACACTCTTGCTCTGATGAGCAAGAGTGAGTAACAGTCCTAGAAGGGGCCCACGTCGGACAACTCTTGTTTTGTTTCCTGGACAGCTCAAGTTTGGAAATAAAATATTTTATATATATTTTCCTTCTCCACTTGTGCTAGCATGTTCATGCCTCTCGTAACCTCCATAGCGCCGTCATTAAAACGTCTCGGAAATGAGTGGTGGATGGCGGTTGGTTGTCCACCTCTACTTCATTCATGGATGCAAGGATATCGCTCAAACTGGACACTGCCGCTGGAGCACGGAATTCAGATCAGCAACGACACAGGAGAGCACCGCAAGGAAGCGACAAGACAATCCGACATTCTCATAACTTCTGGAACCAACAAGCACCAGAACTCGCTTTCGTTTAAACAAGAAAAAAAAAAAAAAAAAAGGGCCCACACACACGCACCACAAATAGAGGCGAGTATGGGGCAAAAGAAGAACTATGAAGAGTCCAGGCACACAAGGCCGATCAAGAAAAACAAAAGAGTAGCCCGACCACCCGTGTTCCTTGAATCCACAATGTCACCTCGAGAGGCCTTTGGGAAAAGCCCAATACAAACCAAGCGTCACCCAGAAAGAAAGAGTGAAGGGAAGAATGAATGGCGAAGAGGGACGAGGATGAGGGAACCCTTTGCAGCACGTGATGCCATCTCGATGGATGCTGGGAACACACACTCTTGGGCCTTTTCGCCAAAACACAGCGATCGTCATGGACGTCTCGATCTGCTCTCTCTGTGGTATCCTTGGCGTCCATCAGCTCCATTTTTCAATGGACTATTCGCTACAACACATGGGTCTATGGATCGATGGGAGTGTTTCTCTTCCGCTTGAGGAGACTATTTGCCACGGGGTTTTTTTTAGCTTTTATGTCTTTGGTGCCTTTGTCTAACGCCCAATCTCCTTCCCACATCCTACTCTTCCACCTTTGTGTATTCTATTCGGATACATCATCAACACCACTCAAGCGATAATATAGGCTCTTTGCACCATCATGCAATCGCGCATTCATATACAAGGATACCGAAAGCAAGAGGAATTACTTCCCATGGTCAAAGTCTTTGAGGACCCAAGAGATGTCTGTCGACAACCATTTTCGCTCTTTATTTTTCGCGTTTTGTGGTTGTCGCGCTTGTAGCACTTGTTGTCCACGCGTTCCTATCCATTGGTCAAAGCAAACAAGGTAGCAAGGTCGGTTCATGCGAACTGCGGAATGGTATGGTATATAAAATCGATCCGTGGGTAGTTTGTGCGTGAGAATAGGCGCAGGTATGGATGCAAGTCTACTTGTTTTGGAGCTGTTTTCGAGTATGTGTGTGTCCTTGTTTCCACAGCCATGGGTTTATCGCAAAAAGGGGTGGGAGATAGCACACAAACAAAGCGAAACCACAACGAGACTGACCACCAGCCACAAACAGCAATTTTGTTGAAGTTTGCTGATAATGTGGACTAAGAGTGCAGTGAGAATATGGTGCCCAAAAGAGGCATCGTCATTGCTCACTGCCTCTCTGTACTCTCAGAATGGGCGCAATTGGGCCCTTTTTTGCAGTCTGAGTCACGCGGAGGGCCACATCAATAGGACCAGGGTTCAACCTTCTTTTTGAGCAATGGCCATGGGAAAAAGAGGGAACAGAAAAGAGAGCTCCATCATCCATGTGGTGCATAAGCACCGTTCCACCTCGGCACACAGAGTTCTTTCTTTGAGTCCAATGGCCCTGTGCTGTATAAAAACCCTCTCCTGCATCCTTATCACCACCACCTTTCCTCGTCCTCCTCCTCTTCATCTTCTTCTTAGTAAACATCCAACATCCACTGACTTCTCCCCCCCCCCTTTCTTTGCCCCTGCTTCCTTCCGTTCTCTTTTATTCCTTTCCACGACTGACTTTCTTTTTTCGTTGCACTTCCTCCATGGGCTGCGTTTCTTCCAAGCACATCGACCCCGGCAACACTATTGTTTCTTCGTCAAAGTCCTCTCTCTCAAAGAACAACCTCCCCAAGTACAAAAGACGCAACTCTTCTTCTTCCTCTACTTCTTCCGCATCTTTCAACCCCCCAACGTACGCAGACATGAAGATCGATCTCAACACCCACACAAACGAGCCTGTCCTCAAGGAGCCCATCGGCGTCAACCACCCCGCAGCCGGCATCACCAAGGATCAAGTTACACATTTCAGGTACACACCCTCCCCTGTAGTCATTCGCATTATCTATAGTCATATACTCATCATCATATTTAAATCGTCTCTCGTCTCAGCCACAAGTTCAATGCCGATCCCAAGAACCGCATGGCCCAGAACGCGGCCCACAGCCTCGACTTTAGCACACTGCTCACGAACCGTGACGCCATCTCGGACGACCAGCACGTCTTCAACGTCAACATTGAGCACGAAGCCAAAGTGACCAACCAAAAGAGCTCGGGTCGCTGCTGGATCTTTGCCGCCATGAACGTGTTCCGTCTCGAGACCATGAACAAGTACAACCTGGACGAGTTTGAGCTCTCGCAGTCGTACCTGTTCTTCTGGGACAAGTTTGAGAAGAGTAACTGTAAGTATCTGGCTGAAGAGAGTGTGAGTGTGTGGAGTGCGTGTGTGCCGAACTCCGCACATGAGAGATGAGACCATTGGACTTCAGAAGGAAAACTCTATTTTGCTCAAATTGCGGATTTTCACTCTGTTGTGGGTCACAACTCACGCCACCCATTTCACTTTGATCTACGGCCTTCCCAGGGTTCCTCGAGTGTATGATCGACCTGCGTGACAAGGACATCAACGACCGCGTGGTCCAGCACCTGCTCAAGGAGCCCGTCAGTGACGGTGGCCAGTGGGACATGCTCGTCAACCTCGTCCAGCGCTACGGTGTCGTGCCGCAGTCCGTCTACCCCGAGTCCTACAGCTCCTCCAACTCTGGACGCCTCAACGCCCTCGTCCTCTCCAAGCTGCGCGACTATGCCGTCGTCCTGCGCCGCTTGGCCGCCCAGGGCCACTCGATCGAGGACCTACGCAAGGAAAAGGAGAAATTCCTCAAGGAGATCTACAACATCTTGGCCATCACTCTAGGCGAACCGCCCAAGAAGCCCTTCACCTGGACCTTCCGCAACAAAGACAAGAAGCTGTTTGAGTTCACCCACCAGACCCCACAGTCGTTCTTCAAGGACCATATTGGATACAATGTCGAAGAGACCGTCTCCGTCATTGACGACCCTCGCCACCAGCGACTGTCCCTGTACACAGTCCAGTACCTGGGCAACATCTCGGGAGGGCGCCCTATCCGTTACATCAACGCTGAGATCAACGATCTCAAGCAATTGGCCATCAAAAAGTTGCAATCTGGCAAGCCTGTACGTTCTCCATGTTACGATTTCAATTCAAGTCAGAGAAAAAAATATGATGGCCGATTCTGACTTTTATGTCTTTATTTTAATACACAGGTGTGGTTTGGTGCAGATGTCGGCAAGTACATGCAGCGGGACGCCGGTATTCTGGACCCCAAGGTGTTCCAGTACGACCTGACCTTCAACGTCACCTTCAACATGACCAAGGCCGAGCGCCTGATCTACGGCGAGAGCTTGATGACCCACGCCATGCAGTTCACGGGCGTACACCTCGACAGCAACGGTCACCCTGTTCGCTGGCGTGTCGAGAACTCGTGGGGCGAGCAGGGCGGCGACAAGGGCTATTTAGTCATGAGCGACGAATGGTTCTCTCAGTTTGTCTACCAAGTCGTCCTGGAGAAGGCGATCGTGCCGCAAAAGTTCTTGGAGGTGCTTGACCAAGAGGCAGTTGTCCTTCCTGCCTACGATCCCATGGGCGCCCTTGCCATGTAGGAGAAACCCTCGTAATATATACCTTTCTTTGAAAGTAGCCACTATCAAACATGTTCATAAAATAAGAAAAGACCTCTGATTTGTTTCTTGTTCCACGACTTTTGAGCCTCTCTTCCACATCGCAAGCTTGCGGATACGAAATAACTGACTGATCTCGCTATATATTTTACGTGAGGAGAGAAGTTGAGGTGTCAACGGTGCCTCCACATGGCATCTCGAGATCGTGCCCATCACCGAGACCACCTTCGAGGAGGCAACCAAGAGCGTCCGCGGTATGGATCATCTAAATGATCTGGTCTATCTCATCGGCCTCTGCTTCGACCCAATGTAAGAAAGATAATTTTATTTAGATTGCAGTGGTCTCTCTTTGTCCTGTCGAGCGTTTCTTTGCTAATGCACTTCGCGATGTGCCCAACACACGATAGCAAATTCTACCTGTCTCCCGGAGAGCAGGCAGCTGTGAACGAGAGACAATACTTTGTCGATCTGGTGTTACTGTGTTTCCGCCAAATGTTTTGGCATTTTGGCTTGAAGATGGCTACCTTGGAGACGCAAGTCCTTGGATGCGCTCGGTGACTGAATGCGGACAGAGCTCCTCTGGTGGAAAAGGTTTTGGTGGCCGATTTTGCCGATGCCGTCGTCACCCATAACGGTGTCCAGCCAATGCTGGCCGAATGTGGGTCACTGTTGCATATCGCCCAAGTCGCCGCTTGGTTACTTCCTAGCATAGTCATTATTTCCCGTCATCGATGTCTTCTAAATAAATGACTGAGCGTGTGGATGTGTGGACCCACGTCTCTTTCTCACCGTTCGCACTTTGACCCCTATTACATCACAGCCACCAAACGAGAGCAACCAAGATAAGCGTTATTCGGACCACTACAAGCTCGCCCGTGGTCTCAAGGACACCTGGGCACACTGCGTCAATGCATTGATCAAGAGCAAGAAGGTCCCACCAACGAACCTCAAAGTCTTTGGGATCCAGATTTTCAACCAAGAAGTCGAGCTATATTGCTTCGACTTTGTTGGATGTTTTCGACTCCAGAAGCTCACCTCGCTCTCCATCTCAAGGCGCGAGAACAACGGGTTTGCAGAGGCGTTCAGGGAGATGGTGGTTGTCTGCCATGGGTTTGCTAAGATGGTGGCTGAGGAGGTTAAGCGCTGGGAACAGGCTCCTTTCTGGGATGATGAGAGCAATCGCCGACTGGCCGAGAAAACCTTAGGCTACCTCCCTGTCACCTTTCCTCGACCATCCAAGTCATTGAATGAGGCAGCGCCGTCGCAAGGACACTGACGAGGACGAGTGAGGCTTGCCAATGACTTTTTTCCTTCCCTTCGCTTTCCTTTATTTTTATTAATAAATTTTCTTTGTCGTTCTTGGCTTTTCCTTCACAGAGTCCTCTCACAAGTAACGACTCGGCTTTTTTTTATATCTGCTTTCGTTATCATGCTGAATGAATAGAAATGAATTCGAGCCCTCCAAGACAGTCTTCATGTGATTGTTATGCTTCCTCCGATTGCCACCCTTTTGCGGGACACGAGCTGAAGCTTTACGACAACGTCTCGGTCCAAAGCAGCTGGAAAGGTGCAGTGGCCAAATGTGCACGCACCCCCCGAAGGTCACGAGCCAAATGGATAGAAAAGGAGACTCTTCTCTTCTGTTCTCTTCTCTTCACTTCTCTCCCCGTCCTTCACACTCATTCTCACCCTTTCCCATGCCCATTCCATATGTGTGCCATTCTCTCCTGAACTACCATTCATCGCCATTCATCATCAACAACAACAACAACAACAACAACAACAACAGAAATCACGTCCATCAATTCGAGGCAAGGAGCAGGATCGTGTGAAAAGGAACGTGTTTTTGTTGTCCGTTAAGTATCCCCACCCACCCACTCCTACCTTTATTTACCACTGTGCACGAAGCCACCCCGATGTGTCCGACCAACATGGGGGAAAGTGACAAGCCGCCGACCACCATCGAGTGGGAACCGGTGTCTTCAACAGGCTTTGTTGCTTGGATGGAGACTCAACCCCTGGGCTACCATAACGCCATGGCGCACGGGGGGAAATAACACTTTCCCTGCTCAGACACAGGATCAGTGACAAGCCACCAGCTCACCATCGCGTGTGCTCTGGTGTCCCTGGCAGAGTACTCAGCATCTTTGCTGCTCTTGCTTTGGACGGGGACTTAATATCGGACAGCTAAAGGGAGCGCCCGATTGTCAAAAAACACTGAGAGAGGAGGCTGCTTGCTTTTCGCGTTCTGCCAATGTGGCGTTTTCAATGTGTCTGACGGAACATGGGGGAAAGTGACAAGCCGCCGACCACCATCGAGTGGGAACCGGTGTCTCCGACAAGCTTTATTGCTTGGATGGAGACTCAACCCCTGGGCTACCATAACGCCATGGCGCACGGGGGGAAACAACACTTTCCCTGCTCAGACACGCGATCAGTGACAAGCCACCAGCCCACCATCGAGTGTGCTCTGGTGTCCCTGGCAAAGTAAATAGCAACCCTTGTTGTTCTAGCTTTTGGATTGGGACTTACCTTCAGACAGCCTAGCCAGCGCCTGGGGGGACCAACACTGAGATTAAGACACTGCTTTTGTTCCGCGCAGTGGGATGAGATACAGCGAGGCACGTCCTCTAATTTTGCTTTATTGTTTTCTCCTTCCTCTCTTGCTCAATAGAGCAAGAGCGTGCCAATTAACATCCGAACAAGCCCAGCGCGACGCGACGGAATCCTGTTTCGATAGAAGGGCACAGGACACTGAGCAAAATAAACGAGCAAAAGCCTATTTCTACTATTCCCTGCGTGCCTGGCTCATTTCATATAATGTAACGCTTGCCATGTAGTCGGTGCTTTGTGTCCTTGGTGCTGGCTCGACCCGACACACCCGCCATATGTCGGTCTATCTTGAGAGGGTGTCTGAAGGCAGCCAATCGCTGTTGTTGCTGCAGTTGCGATTGTTGCTGTCGACCAGGAGCATTTGCTTCGAACACATTGGTGGGCTACAAGCCTAAGTCAATCAAAAAAAGTCTCATTGCGCCCAGAAGGAGCGGGCTGTGTCTCTTTCTCATTAATGGTAACCGTTTAAATGACTGCAAATGAATTTTGACAAGCGAACAATGCATTGACTTCGAATTCTAGTGAAGCAAGGGTTGAAAGTTCCTAAAAAGGACGTCGCAACGATCGAGATAACGTAAAGGGGTGGCAAGAAAAATGGGACACAGGGTACAGAAAGTGTCAACACTTCACCATGTCTTTTGTGCACCCAATTTGAATACTTGTTTGGTGCAGTCTTCACCTTCACCCTCGCCTTCACCCTTTCGAGCGTCAGCATCTTGGAGCTTACAATTATTCATTGTTTCGCCCAGTTCCGAGTCAGAACTTTAAAGAAGCCGCATTTCGAGTAGATTCCCTTTGTGTCAGGACGAATGAAATTCGAATTCACGACTTCTTCTCTCCCATCCGTTTCAATCGTTTATCATTTTCGCTTTCATCTTCTACCACTCTTATACATATTCTTTATTCCTGAGACCCCATCATCATTGTCACCATGCCTACGAAGTCACAGCACATCCGATCCAACGAAAATCTGGCGCTGTTTGAGGCACTGAAGACCTTCTCGACTCTGACGACTTTGGACTTGACTAGAAACTCCATCGGGGACGACGGAGCTCAGGCATTGGCCGAGGCACTCAAGACCAACTCGACTCTGACCACTTTGGGGTTGGGTTACAATTCGATCGGACACGATGGAGCTCAGGCACTGGCCGAGGCACTCAAATCCAACTCGACTCTGACTATTTTGAACTTGAGGTCCAACTCGATCAAAGACAGTGAGGCTCAGGCACTGGCTGAGGCACTTAAAGACAAACTGGACTCTGACCACTTTGATCTTGATAGACAACTTGATCAACGACAGTGGAGCTCAGGCGCTGGCGGACGCACTCAAGACAAACTCGACTCTGACCACTTTGGAGTTGGGTGAGAACTTGATCAAAGACAGTGGAGCTCAGACGTTGGCTGAGGCACTCAAGACAAACTCGACTTTGACCACTTTGGAGTTGGGGTTCAACCCGATTGGAGACGACGGAGTTCAGGCACTGGCTGAGGCACTCAAGACCAACTTGACTCTGACCACCTTGAACTTGGCAGGCAACTCGATCAAAGACACTGAAGCTCAGGCACTGGCTGAGGCACTCAAGACAAACTGGACTCTGACCACTTTGAATTTGATAAGCAACTCGATCAAAGACAGTGGAGCTCAGGCGCTGGCGGACGCACTCAAGACAAACTCGACTCTGACCACTTTGGAGTTGGGTGAGAACTCGATCGGATACGACGGAGCTCAGGCGCTCTCTGAGGCACTCAAGACAAACTCGACTCTGTCCACTTTGAACTTGATGACCAACTCGATCGGAGACAGTGGAGCTCAGGCGCTGGCTGAGGCACTCAAGACAAACTCGACTCTGATCACTTTGGACTTGCTAGGCAATTCAATCGAAGACAGTGGAGCTCAGGTGCTGGCTGAAGCACTTAAGACAAACTCGACTCTGGCTACTTTGAACTTGACAAGCAACTCGATCAGGGACGACGGAGCCCAGGCACTGGCTCAAGCACTCAAGACCAACTCGACTCTGACTATTTTGAACTTGGATGGCAACTCGATCGGACACGACGGAGCTCAGGGTCTGGCCGAAGCTCTCAAGACAAACTCGACTTTGACCACTTTGGAGTTGGGGTTCAACCCGATTGGAGACGACGGAGTTCAGGCACTGGCTGAGGCACTCAAATCCAACTCGACTTTGACTACTTTGAACTTGAGGTCCAACTCGATCGGACACGACGGAGCTCAGGCGCTGGCCGAGGGCCTCAAGACAAATTCGACTCTGTCCACTTTGGACTTGCACGGCAACTCAATTCAAGACAGTGGAGCTCAGGTGCTGGCTGAGGCACTCAAGGTAAACTCGACTCTGACCACTTTGGACTTGGGGCGCGACTCGATCGGAAACGAAGGAGCTCAGGCGCTGTCCGAGGCACTCATGGCCAACTTGGCTCTGACCACTTTGGACTTGCAGGGCAACGCAATCACAGACACCGGAGCCCAGTCGCTGGCTGAGGCACTCAAGTCAAACTCAACTCTGACCACTTTGGACTTGCAAGGCAACGAGATCTGGTACAAAGGACTTCTGGCATTCTCTGAGGCATTCAATACCAACTCGAATCTGAGGACTTTAGACTTGCAGAACAGCTTGATCGAAAACAAAATAGTCTGGGCATGGTCTGACGCACTTAAGACCAACTCGACTCTGACTACTTTAGACTTGAAAAACAACTCGATAGAAGACAGTGGAGCTCAGGCCCTGGCTGGGGTGCTCAGAACCAACTCAACTCTGACTATTTTGAACTTGGGGTACAACTCGATCGGAGACGACGGAGCTCAGGCTCTGGCTGAGGCACTTGAAACCAACTCGACTCTGGACACTTTATACCTGTGGAGCAACTTTATCACCGACAACGGATCTCATGCGTTGTCTAAGGCCCTCAAGATCAATTCGACTCTGGCCACTTTGGATTTGCAGAACAACTCGATTGGAGATGAAGGAGCTCAGGCACTAGCTGAGGCACTTAAGACCAATTCGACTCTGGTTACTTTGGACTTGATGAGCAACTCGATTGGAGATGTCGGAGCTCATGCGCTGGGTGAGGCACTTAAATTCAATTCGACTCTGGCCAGTTTGTACTTGTGGATCAACTCGATAGGAGACAATGGTGCTCACGTGCTGTTTGAGGCACTGAAGTCCGACTCCACTCTGACCACTTTAGACTTGCAGAGCAACGCAATCACAGACAACGGAGTTCAGGGTTTGGCTGAGGCACTCAAGATCAACTCGACTCTGACTACTTTGTACTTGTGGAGCAACTCGATCGGAGATGACGGAGCTCAGGCACTGGCTGAGGTACTCAAGACCAACCCGACTCTGACCACTTTGAACTTGGCAAGAAACTCGATCAGAGACAGTGGAGCTCAAGCGCTGGCTGACGCACTCAGGACAAACTCAACTCTGACCACTTTGGACTTGCTAGGCAACTTTATCAGAGACAGTGGAGCTCAGGCACTAGCTGAGGCACTCAAGACAAACTCGACTCTGACCACTTTGGACTTGCAAGACAACTCGATCAAAGACAGTGGAGCTCAGGCACTGGCTGAGGCACTCAAGACAAACTGGACTCTGACCACTTTGAACTTGATAAGCAACTCGATCAAAGACAGTGGAGCTCAGGCGCTGGCGGACGCACTCAAGACCAACTCGACTCTGACCACTTTGGACTTGCAAGATAACTCGATCAAAGACAGTGGAGCTCGAGCGCTGGCTGACGCACTCAAGACAAACTCGACTCTGACCACTTTGATCTTGACAAGCAACTCGATCAAAGACAGTGGAGCTCAGGCGCTGGCTGACGCACTCAAGTCAAACTCGACTCTGACGACTCTGGATTTGCAAAATAACAAGATATGGTACAAAGGACTTTTGGCATTTTCTGAGGCATTCAAGAGCAACACGAATCTGAGCACTTTAGATTTGCGGAACAACTTGATCGGAAACAAAGTAATCCTTACATGGGCTGAGACACTCAAGACGAACACGACTCTGACCACTTTGAACTTGGAGTACAGCTCGATCGGAGACGACACAGCTCGGACTCTGGCTGAGGCACTCATAACCAACTCGACTCTGACCACTTTGAACTTGGCAGGCAACCTGATCAAAGACAGTGGAGCTCAGGCGCTGACTGATGCACTAAAGACAAACTCGACTCTGACCACTTTGGAGTTGGGGTTCAACTTGATCGGAGACAACGGAGCTCAGGTGCTGACTGAGGCACTCAAGACCAACTCGACTCTCACCGCTTTGAACTTGACAAGCAACTCGATCAAAGACAGTGGAGCTCAGGCGCTGGCTGACGCACTCAAGTCAAACTCGACTCTGACCACTTTGATCTTGACAAGCAACTCGATCAAAGACAGTGGAGCTCAGGCGCTGACTGATGCACTAAAGACAAACTCGACTCTGACCACTTTGGAGTTGGGGTTCAACTTGATCGGAGACAACGGAGCTCAGGTGCTGACTGAGGCACTCAAGACCAACTCGACTCTCACCGCTTTGAACTTGACAAGCAACTCGATCAAAGACAGTGGAGCTCAGGCGCTGGCTGACGCACTCAAGTCAAACTCGACTCTGACCACTTTGATCTTGACAAGCAACTCGATCAAAGACAGTGGAGCTCAGGCGCTGGCTGACGCACTCAAGACAAACTCGACTCTGGCGACTCTGGATTTGCAAAAAAACAAGATCTGGTACAAAGGACTTTTTGCATTTTCTGAGGCATTCAACACCAACTGGAATCTGATCACTTTAGATTTGCGGAACAACTTGATCGAAAACAAAGTAGTCCTTTCATGGGCTGAAACACTCACAATGAACACAACTCTCACCACTTTAAACTTGGGGTATAACTCGATCGGAGACGACAGAGCCCAGGCTCTGGCTGAGGCACTTGAAACCGACTCGACTCTGGACACTTTATACCTGTGGAGCAATTTTATCACAGACAACGGATCTAATGCACTGTCTAAGGCCCTCAAGACCAACTCGACTCTGGCCACTTTGGATTTGCAGAACAACTCGATTGGAGATGAAGGAGCTCAGGCACTAGCTGAGGCACTTAAGACCAATTCGACTCTGGTTACTTTGGACTTGATGAGCAACTCGATTGGAGATGTCGGAGCTCATGCGCTGGGTGAGGCATTTAAATCAAACACAACTCTGACCAGTTTGTACTTGTGGAGCAACTCGATTGGAGACATTGGTGCCCAAGTGCTGTTTGAGGCACTTAGGTCCAACTCGGCCATAACCACACTAGATTTGCAGAGCAACGCAATAACAGACAACGGAGCTCAAAGTCTGGCTGAGGCACTCAAGATCAACTCGGCTCTGACTACTTTGTACTTGATGAGCAACTCCATCGGAGACAAGGGAGCTCAGGCGCTGGCGCAGTCACTCAAGATAAACTCCACTCTGATCACTTTGAACTTGAGGACCAACTTGATCGGATATGAAGGAACTCATGCGCTGGCTGAGGCACTCAAGACCAACTCAACCTTGACTAGTTTGTACTTGATGAGTAACTCCATCGGAATCAATGGAGCCCGACTGCTCTCTGAGGCAATCAAGACCAACCTGACTCTGACCACTTGCGAATTGCAGAACAACTCAATTGGTGATAAAGGAGCTCAGGTATATTCTGAAGCACTCGAGACCAACTTGACTCTGACCACTTTGTATGTGTGGAGAAACTCGATCGGACCATAGGTGCTGCATCAAATGTCGCAAACCAAACGTTATCACATAATAAATACAATAAAATCCGTGTTATGTGTGGAGAACTGTTATTGATTAAGTGGATTGGATTTAACGCGACACTGAATGATGACTGCCTCAGCCATGGCATAGATTGCAAGTTGAATAACGTGAGCCGTATTTAAAATGTGGTTGAAACTAGAGCACATACAAGAAAGGTGAGGGAAGAGTTGAAGACGTCGTGTTGGGTTGAAAAGCTACGATGCGGTGGAAGAGAAGTTATTCAACTAGGTGGAGTGAGTATCTTGTTCTGATGATAGGGATTAGAGCTCCATGTCAGATCAGGGAGCCGGAGCAATGGAAGCGAGAATGTAGTCAAGAGTTTGGTAGGACTTGTGGGCGTTCAAGTAGAAGGTGGAGGGAGAGGAACAGTGGCCAACCGGCATGCAGTCGCTGGTAGGAACATTGATCCGGTCCAGGAGAAAATGGTACTTTTAGAGGTGATGTGGTGAGGTTGAGACTCCCCATAATCAAAACATTCACAGGGAGAGAGACGAAAAAGGAAGAGAAAGGAAGTTCGCAGAAAAAAAAGAAGAGCAAAGTTGGGTTTGTGCAGGTCCATGGATGGTACACTGTTCCATCTAATATTCGAGAGTATATAATGGATGGAAGGGATACTAACACACCATCAAGATAGACATGAGAGGAAATTCACTTCAAGTTAGGATTAGTTAGAAGTACACAGCAGTATATCGACCATCACGCACTGTGGGCACCCACTTCCCTCTCCAACCTCTCCATTTCTTGTTGTTCCACAGGTAGTTGTCATTGAGTTGAATGTCACTTAATGACAAGATATCAGTCTTCATCTGGGACACGAGATCAGTGATGGGCAGACAACCATCGTGAGTGCAACTCAATGACCTTGGCAAAGCCTTTGCTTTGGATGAGGTCTTCATTTCAGAGTGCTATGGGAAGTGGTCGATTGTCAAAAAGACTGAAAGAAGAGGTTGTTTTGGTTTCGTATTTTACCAGTACAGTTGTCTTCGATGTGTCTGACAAACATGTGAGAAAGTGACAAGCCGACGACCATCTTGTGTGGAACTTGGTGTCGCTTGCAATTATGGATGCAGGTTTTTTATTGTCAGCTTGGATTGGAACTTACCTTCGACCTGTCTAGCCAAACACTCTAGAGTCAAACACGGATACAAGACACTGCATTGGTTCCGTGCACTGAGATGTGATACAGTGAGGCACGTTTTCTAACATTGTTTTATTGTTCTCCCATTCCTCTCCTGCTCAATAGAGCAAGAGCGCGACTATCAGCATCCGGACAAGCCCTGTGCGACGCGACGGCCTCCTGTCCAGATAAAATAACACCAGATACCGAGTAGAATAAATGAACATGTTAATAGACCCTATATTTTGGTTTCCAAGGTTCTGGTCTAAGTCCTGAAGTTAGTTATGATATTAAATGAGAACTTTCTTTTTCAGCTACAATCAGCCACAGTCAGCCACATTATGTTACGCCCATTTCGATGGCTCAAGATTGTCCTCATCATACCCAACCAAATGAACGCACGTTTATTCACTTGCACACTTGTGACAGCCAGGAATAGATGAATATAGCAGGGCATAAATAGATGCTTTCCCAAGTGTTAAGAGTTCAAAAACATGTTCCACTCCACTGTCCTCTCTCACTCAATGCCTTCCGACTTGGACCTTAATTCCGAGATTGAGTTATCTGAAGATGATTCATCAGAAGGTGATGATCCCCCTCTTCTTGATCAAAACATGAAATCCGGTCTTTTGAACCAATGGTGCCTTCAAAAGCTTGTCTTTATGCCTTACAGCATGCCTCTTACTGTATGCTGTAAAGATCAATGCATGCTAGAATAGGAGGCAGGGTGAAAATATCATATTGGAAGAAAGCTTAAATAGACTTAGGGACTCTGAAAAGGACATACCATAAGTGCCCTGTTTCTTTCGGGTGTACTGTGCCCTCGCTGCTTTACATCCCTTCTTTTTGCTTGCATGTCTTCCCTATTTTTGGATGTACCTTATCCTTTCTTGTTTTGTGTCCCACTTTTTCCCGACATACTCTTTTTCTTTCAGTGTCCCATCTCCATTCAACATCCTCCTGATTTATCTAACAGCTTCCTAAAATCCCTTGAACATACTTGCTACAGCACAGCTTCTTTCTCGACATTCCTTGTAAGAGTGAGCCCGCTTTTACAATACTTTCCTCTCACGTTCCCTATGTGTTGGTGGACGTTTCCAATGCTTACTAAATTCTGCTTCACTGAGTATGATATGAAAGAGCCTGCCTGCTATTTCACCCGCACTATAAATTTTCCATCGACTTCAGTTTCTTTTTCTGAATACCTCCCTCAGACTCCTTATTTTTCCATCCCTATGATCCTTCTACCTCCATCCCTTCCTGGTTTTCTTGGCCCTCATTTTTCTTGTACCCCTAATTCTAGCACCCCTATCTCCTCCCGTCTCTTTTACTAGTATCACACTCGGCTTTCTTCATCCCCTTTCTGTCTTTCGTTTTTTTCAGCACCACTCCTCTTTTAGCATGAAGGTTTTCTTAGCATGCCCTAGATTACTTGCCCTTGATCTTTTTGACGGCATCTTCTCTTTTTTAGCCCGAATGGAAATGGTGTCACCCTGATTTGTTTTTCGCTCTCATGCAAAACTCGATTTGATTTGATTTTTCGACCATCCTCTGCACGTATATAAAGAGGTCGCGTCGACACACATCTGGTCCTACCCAAAGACACCAGATTCACAACAGCATTCTCAACACTCGCATTAACTACCGCAAGAACCATCATCAGTGCCGTCGCAAGAGCCGCCACACGGACTTCTAGCGATACCCTCACAAGAACGACGCTAAACCCTATCCAGAGCGCTCTTAGCCAAGCTCACAGCACAGCAACGCTCATAGGAAGACCTGACACTACACAAAACCTTCGGCCAGACTGTGCATCACCTATTTAAAGTAAGGAGATGTGACTGCTCTTGTTTTAATATGAGGACTTGCTCATCGTCAATGAACAGGAAAAATACCCCGAGAGTCTCAATATATTATAGTAGGATACTAACTCAACACATCACATTCATTCAGTATGGTTAGAGTTTTTCCTTTCGTTGTAATTGCTTCAAGTGTTTCGGCCTTCAGACTACCGTTATCTACATCTTCTGGGTGTGCCGCAAAACTTGGAAGTTCTACAGCCCACTTTATACACCACTGGGCGATGGGTGATGTGCCAATGACAGAGGAGCTGTGTCTTGCCCTGGCCAATGCTGGACTCGGAGATGAATGTGCTACATTTTCTCAGCAGCTCTGCGATGGTCTTGCTGAATCGGTAAAGGGGAATAAAGCGAGTACCCCTATCCCATGCTCCAAGTTCCAAACCTGCGTTGAGTATATAGGGTCTCCTGTTCCTGGAGTGAGATACTCTTTCGCTAAATCTAACGATGTTGTTTGGGCAGCTGGGGTAGCCTTAGCCTCTAACTACAGTATAGTCTTTTCTAACGAACAGCCGCAACCGGGCGACCATCTCGCTGTGGTGCTGAATGGAAATGGAAATTAAAAAACTTTCTCCACTATACATAAAAAAATGCAAGCTCTCTACTCTTTCTACATGCAAGCTTTCCTCACGTTACTTAGCCTGCACCTGATTTGACTTTTTTTTTTTTTTTTTTTTTTTTTTTTTTTTTTGGTCTTTACGAGCGAGATCCACGTCCCCGTGAGATCCCTAATCTTACGCCCCCAAATTTGCACGGGTTTCCTGCGGAGTGATTTCTTGTATCACCCTTAAATCATTCGCGTTTTTGCTACTTTTTCACTTTAGACCGTAAAGGTCACTCAAGAGGGTTAAAATGATGGGAAGAACTATGCAGCGTGACAACTCTGTGTGTTGGGGGCGCGGAATCAAGCTTTATTGCCAATTTGGCTCCGGCTGGTGCCTCTTCAAGAGCCTTCGTTGGTGCAAAAATGGACAAATCTTGAATAATTTAAAGTTCGCATGGGAATCCTGCAGGGACGTGAGAATAAGCAGTTCACGGCGGGCGTGAGTTTATCTTTTTCGTAAAAATAAAGGTTACACAGCAAAGGTTGCTGAATGAATGAAGGATAAATGGCGCTTCTATCGATTACTGTAACCACCTTTTATGTAAGAGCATGAGTGGCTTGTCGGTTTGCAATACAAATTGCCTATATTCGCTCCTTGAATGCTGTGATATACAATATATGACTGTCAAGAACTGTGATGGAAGAGAGGAAGATATATTTTTATTGTTGTCCACAGAATAAAAGTCAGATATTTATACATGCATGCGAGCTTGGGCAAGAAGAGATTGGACTAGGGGTGTAGCCGGAAGAGAATCGGAGGCAAGGACGAAACAGGAACTGAAGACGAGGACAGAAGAGGAATCGGGACGAGGATAGCTCCCTAGCTGTTTCCACGAAACAATTGTTTCAAGTTGCCTGCATTAAATATTGATGGACAAAGTCCACACATAAACATACAGAACACTATTCAATAAACTATTCTTGCCTGCTACTCTTCTTCGCCTTGTCTTTCAGCACGTTATTGTTAAGGAAACAGGTAAGAATGTACGGGTTGGAAAGAGGTGATTTTTATTAAACGTGAGCATCCCGAGTTTATATGGCTCTGGATGTCACGATATTTCTATCGCTCTTCTAGACTGTAAAAATAAAGGGATTGCGTTTAAGCCATATGAAAACCGATAAGGATTAAAAGGCCCAAGCCTCGACAATATATGCGAAGGATTTTACCAAGATAAACGCGTTGGGCTCGATGTGTGCGTGACTTCAATCCATCTGAATGTACTATGAGTGTGTTGTGTTTTGGTGGCAAAATGCATCTTTTTTTTTTTTTTTGTGGTCTCGATATTTATATTTCTAAGGGTTAAATAAGCATTTTGCGTTGTATTGTGCAATATCTTTTGGACATAATTTTGTAAAGAGTATTCGAAGATAGGAAAGCATTCTCTAAAAAGGCTTTGAGGAAGTAAGACCAGATTCCTTGGAGGCCACTGGCAACTAGTTGATGGGCTTTGATCGCGTGTCTGTTTTAAATGAGATATTGAGTCCAGGACACGAGGGCTTGAGTAGGTCCTCCAGTTCTTGATTGGACAGCCGAGTTTGTCCGTGTAATCAAACAGCGATCCGTGCAGGCATCCCTCTTTGCTGGGCAGAGGAAAATATAATGGGGCAGGTCCTCTCTTGGGGCATGACAGTCAGGACACTCTGGAGAGAGAGTAGTGTGTCACTTGTCAAAGCAGAAGGCAGCCGTAGGAATTGCTCAGTGAATGGTCCACCACCAGAGATTCCTGCTTGAAGCATGAATATTTGCTTTCCAAAAGGCGCGCCAGTGGGATTTTTTTGGCAGCAGATCGGCCTTGGTCAGAAGGAAGTAGGAAAGAACGAAGTAGCTGTGTGCTTACCTGTGCAAAGGAGATGGTGTCTTTCTTGCCAACTGGCAGCTTGATGGTGCCAAGGATTTTGTGGAGGCTCAAATCGGGTATATCGACGGTATGCTTAACTTGCAGGCAAAATCGAGTAGATTTTTTTTTGGAGCCGTCGGATAATTTTGTTTGGTAGTTCCTGATCGCGGTCTTATTGTGGGAAGAGAGGCCTTTGGGCTGACACAAGTCATGACATCGGGAGTGTTCTGTAGTATCGGCGTTAAGTGCTGCCGCACAGCGCCCCTTACGTACCGAGGCGACACTTTCGTTTTTACTTTAATAGAGATAGAAGCCATCAGGCGAGTACAAATACTAGCCTGGAGAATAAACTCGAACGGCATCTTTTTATCTCGTTACTCTCATCCCACACTTGAATTCGATAC
Source organism: Podila verticillata NRRL 6337 (assembly GCA_000739165.1). Lineage (NCBI taxonomy): Eukaryota > Fungi > Mortierellomycota > Mortierellomycetes > Mortierellales > Mortierellaceae > Podila > Podila verticillata. The sequence goes on along the minus strand of KN042416.1, from coordinate 712,790 downwards.
ATTTCCTAATGCTCTCAAAGTTATCCTATGACAATAACAACAATCGAAAATCCACAACATCGCGCAAAACTTATGATAAAGAAACGCCTTCTACGTCAAGCACCGTCCCAACGCAGATGGACTACACTCTGCGAATAAAGACTGCCTATAACGTCGCGATATCAGCGGACCAGAGAACGAATCTTGGTCGCATGGATTAAAGAGCCATCTTGGATCTATACAGCAACGTTGTCCTGGGAGCCCCAAACTCCGTGGTTGTCAGTCGGTGTGCTTCTCGTGGATCGCCTCCGAAAGCCATATCCACTTTCTTGTGCATCTACATCACTTCAATCATGCCCACCTTCGGCACTAGTACCGGTATCAATTTGCTTGGTGCATCTACACTATACCGATCATGCCCACCCTCGGCAATAGTACCGGTACCAATTTGCTCCGCTCAGGATTTGCTGCTGCCATATCGCGGCAAGTACCATACTGACTGTGCGACATATGCTTTTGTGCAAAATACCACAAGAGAGTGGCAGACTCGATACATGACATAAAAGGGCTTTCTCGTGATCCACAAACGCTTTTGACTTGGCCATTGCAGTCATGTATCTGTTCTTTCGATTTGACAACATGACGATGCCTTTCTGCACTGAAAAATATATGGCAAAGGTAAAAAAAATCTGTATTAAGATAAAAAGAAAACGATGGATATGAACACAAGGAATGGGGGGTTGCAAGTACAGATCGCTAGAAGAAAATGCCAACAGATCTAGCGCAGAAACTGGGAGGGATATCGGGAGAAACGAGGGGACTTGGGCGAGACTGACCCCCTCCTTGGGTTGAGAAAGGAGAAAAAAAAACAGCAGATTTGCTCTTCCAGGGCGATCCATTCTAGACGAGGCCATCGTACAGGCTGAGGGCCTGGACAATGGTGGGGTCCTTCATCGAGCCCTCCTTGAACTCGTCAAAGGTCAGGCGTCCATCCTTGTCTTTGTCCATGAGTGAAAAGATCTTGGAGACACGCTTCTCGGGAGTGTCCTCATCTGGGGGCAGCTTGACCATGGTGCCGACCATCTTGTAGATGGCGTCCACAATGCTCAGCATCTCGTCGTACGTGATCGTCTGGTCATTGTCGATATCGTACAGTTGGAAAGCCCCTAATAGGATCAGAAGAATAAAGAAAGATGGTGGTTAGACAGCAGTGATAACTCTTTGCAAGTGGATCTTGCTGCTATTGATATCCCGCTCTGACATGTTCCAGTTCTCTATGATGCCTGTTTTGGCTGTATCCATGATGGAGTGTGGTTGTCGTCCATCTTTGCCTCTTGATCATAATGCCACATGCGCTTATTCCTATTTGCCGTTCTCACTCTGTCATACGCCTCTATCTTTATCTGACCTGTGCTCGGGTCGTTATTTAATCCGTGTTCCTTGTTTCCCTGTCCATGTTCCACGGATGTGTACTGCCGAGAGCCCATCCCTGTCCACTATGCCATTTTGCCATTGTGCCTTGATGTTTTATGTTTTTGGAGCAGGTATTGGCTTCTTTTCTTTTCCTCGTGTTCCATCAGCGATGTCATCACACCGTTCTGTGCTTTTTTGTCTATTCCATCCAGAGTCCACATGCTCGCCTTGGTTTTCTTTTTTTTTTCTCTCAACATCATTCTTGGGTAGTAGTTAAGGAGTTTCCTCGGTAGCGAGGTGCCAAACTCAAACACCAAAAAAGCACTTACACTGCAGCTTATCTTCCAGATTGCCACGAGAGGTCACTGACAGAGCCACAATGAACTCCTTGAACTCGATCTTGCCGTTCTTGTTCGAGTCGAATACATTGAACACATAGTCTGCGAACGTTGACGGGTCTCCAAAGGGGAAGAACTGCTTGTAGATCTTTTGGAACTCGGGCTTGTCCAGCTCACCAGAGGGGCAATCCTTGATGAAGCCCTTGTACCTAGAAAAGTAGACCGCACAAAGAGTGGTAGTGTTAGCGAGTGAAAAGGCCACCACGCCAGTGGGTAGAGAGAGGTAAGCTAGTTGTCGTCATCATTAGCTGCTGTTGGTGTTGGATTGCCACACTCTTTCCGTTCCTTTCTCTCGCCATATTGGAGCATAGTGTGTATGAAAACTTGATCCTGCTGTGGTCTCTGGAGTTGTGTGGATTGTTCTTTCGAATCTTTGGAATGTAGGTTGGATAACATGTCGTCAAGAAGCATGATCCCTGTTCGCTCCATCCGTTGCACTTTTCCAAGAAAATAAATTACCGCGGATAGGATAGCGAACAACCAGCAACAACAACAAAATAAGCATACATTCCAGCTCGTCCTAAGTTGTGCTGTTACTCCTTTTGACTCTAAGTTTTCTCTTTGGTTGAAGTTTGGCCTGAATTCCTTGCTTCGTGTGGTGAGGGAGTTTTTAGTGCTGTTTGGTGACGAGTTGCGACGGGAATGTTCATCCCCTCTACACACACCCCATGTACGGAGATAGAGAAACCTCCTGACGGGTAACCGTCTAACGGATTTGTTCACAAGAAACCGACCCCATTGTTCTTCCCATGGCCAAGCTGTTTGGCGACAATCTTTTGGTGCGAAGGGTGGCGCGAGAGCGTGTGCAGAGTGTCGCCAGTGTCCCACGCGAGTCGAAGCGTTATCCATAGTGTAGTATAGAATAAAAGTGTGCTTTACCATTGCTGCAGCTCCTTCTTGTCAACTGTGTGGGGATGAACGAGTTGAGAAACCAAAAAAAAGGACAGAGTAGTTCAGCATTAATGCATGTGCAGGGTGCAAGGAACATGGTTGATGCGAGCCTGGACGTGACGTGACAGCTGACGGAGGTGATGACCAACATGACTTACATCGAGTGCAACGCTGGAGGTCCTTGAGCTCGTCGGCGCTCAGTTTACTCTGTGATTTACCCATGGTGGAGAGGAGTTGTTGGTGTGATGTGTGATTGTTGAAGAGAAAACGAAAGAGAAAGAGAAAGAGAGAAGGAGGAGAATGGATTGATGGGAAGGAAATGTAAAAAAAAAAAAGCATCTTTCAACAAAACATAAAAATATCAAAATCAACAACGTGGGTCTCTCTCCCTCTCTCTCGCACCACAAATTCCCTCACGGTCAATGTCTCATTGCAATGTGTCACCCGTCATCCCTCTCTTTATTCTCCTTCGATGGATCCGTTCCACGTCCACCATCCATGGAATCGCAGGAAACGTCTTTTTTGTTGGTTCTCATAGGACACCGCTGCAGAGCGCAAAACCCCTCTCGACTCCTCGCTCCATCTCCAAGCAGCCATGACACGAAATAAGCAGTCCGCCATGAACTGCCCTGTCCCTGATTTGGGACATCCCTCCCCACAGCGCAAGTGTATTTTTCATCGTTCGAGCCATGCACAACGCCATGACGGCAAGTACATCAGCCAACGCCATTCACCAACCTTCAACCATCAACCACCTCCAACGACGCGACTGGATTGCCATTGCGGAACCCATCATGTCCTCCCGCGACCTGCTACACTGAGTTGAATTGGAACTGAGCCGCAATATCATCGCTGTCTAGCCGTCTTTCTAAGAGTATTACCACTGCGTGCGTCAGGACAGTGAGCGGAACCCAGAGGGCCTCTGCCGTGTTGGCCGAGTTCAAAGTACTGCGAGGCAAAAGAAGAACAGGCCGATACACAAAACGCCATAGACTCGCGATCGTATATTTGACGAAGCAGCAAAGCGATCTGTGACCAAGTTACAAGGATTTGTCCAGGACTACAACTTAGCCTTGGTCCTCGACACCACCATTTTACATCACACTGTGAACGTTTCAGGAGGGCCAGGGTAGCCACACATGGTGTCGTTTCGCCACGGCACTAATTCGTCCTCGTGCTCTGGATGGACTTCAAAGCAATATGCTTGCTGTTCTCAAAAAAAAAAATCACCGCACCTTCCTTATTCTCGATTGTCGCATATACCAAATCTTTACTCGCCTGGGCAGATTCAGTACTCCAAGTCGACGATGAACCCCTGCCGATACGTTGTGGATGTCATTGTGCCAGCATTCTTGGGAGTGCCCTAGCAATCTGAACTTTACTTGGACAATTGCCTGGTAGGTTCAGGAGGAATAAAAATTGATCAAGAGCTGCTGGCGTGCACACAAGGGCGGTCCACCCACCCACCGATCTTCGCGTTCATGGCAACCCATACACTCAGTCCAGTAAGGGTTATGGAACCGGACTTGAGATTTACGCAATCGAGAGTTATATCATGGCTCAATCCGTGAATCTGCCCGAAAAGACTGGCGGTATTCGGTGTCAAGGTACTCTATGACGATGACTCTATGTATGCGATACGTTACTTTGAGCATTTTCAGCTTCACCAAGTCACCACCACAACCAACGCCACCACATAGAATAGTGTTGCAGGAGCGTTCAAAAATCTCGCTTGGACTAAGCCAAACGTTGAATAAATTGGTCAAGTATTCTCAAACAATCTCCATGACAAGAAAAACTGATATAGATAATATTTCGTTGATTTCCTCATAACTTATCCCATCCAAGCCCTTGATGGACCCCGTACAGTTGTGATGGATAATGTTCCTTTTCACAAGAACCCTCGTGTTGCAGAGGTTCTGGAGGCGGAGGGTCACACTGTGTTGAGATTACCATCCTACACCCCACACCTAAATGCAACCGAGTCTGTGATTGAGAACGTGAAGCCTAGGTCCGACTGCAAGAATTTGCCGACCAAGAGACTCTTATTGAACACATCCAGGATGGCCTAGACAGTATCACCTCTGACAAGTGCTTTCGATGGCTCAGGAAGATCAATAAGAACCAGCGCCAGGCCCTGGAGAGATAACCTCTTGGACGTCTCTACACTTCACCGATTTCGATTCACATCTCCATCCTTCCTCCTCCTCTCCAAAAAAATCACACATTTGGTTGCCAAAACCCCCCGAAATTGAATAAACTGTATCGCACTTTTGATCTGAAGAATAACAAATATGCATTTGCTTCGAACAATTGCACACTTGGTTTGAAGTCAATTGACCAAAGGAATACTATCTATCCCAGGGCAACAGAGTCTTGGACATGAAATGTAGTCGTTTAATACACGCACATTTCCTCTGCGAACCAAAGTAATATATTGGTCCTAACTGTGGGCGTTTAACAGCAGTGAGTTTCGAATAGAAACCTCATCCATCAATGCAATCTCACAGCATACAACTTATCAATGTATCATGTAGAAATCTCCAGGAGCTTCATCTATCATTCCTACGACACCAAATCTACTATTTTTGAAGTACGCAGCAGTGACATCTACACCTAGAGTCCTATTGTTGGAGTAGACAAATGATTCCACGCTTGTTCAGGTCGGGCTTGCGACTTCATGGTCTCTTCCTTGACTTCATGGTCTCTTCCTTGCCTTCATGTATTGTTCATTCAATGCATCAGCTTCGGTTGAATGGGCCAACGAAGGAGACGACCAAAGACCGGGACTCAAAGCTATGGTCCCGAAGGTTTTTCTTAAAGCAATAAGGGTGGGAGCCATACGTCTCGCCACATGACTGTGAAAATAATGTCTCGACCCTCAATGATACCTTGTTCAGTCGCGAAACAGAACTACATATGGCGGATGCGTCAGGTAAAAAAAGTGAGGAACACATAATGTAGGAACGCACAATTCCAGAAACATGCATTCCAGCAGGTTTACCGGTACAGAGAACATAGTTACGACTTTACAGTTGCCAGTGGTCACTCCTGCGGCCACTGCTCCGTCATCCTCAGCTGTTGAAGAATCTTCGACATTTGATGCAGCACCTATGGTCCGATCGAGTTTCTCCACACGTACAAAGTGGTCAGTGTCAAGCTGCTCTCGAGTGCTTCAGAATGTACCTGAGCACCTTTATCACCAATTGAGTTGTTCTGCAAATTGAAGGTGGTCAGAGTTAGGTTGGTCTTGAGTGCCTCAGATAACACTTGAGCTCCATTGGTTCCAATGGAGTTACTCATCAAGTATAAACTAGTCAAAGCTGAGTTGGACTTGAATGCATCAGTCAGCGCATGGGCTCCTTCATATCCGATCGAGTTGGTCCTCAAGTTCAAAGTGATCAAAGCGGAGTTTATCTTGAGTGCCTGAGCCAGCGCCTGAGCTCCCCCGTCTCCGATGGAGTTGCTCATCAAGTACAAAGTAGTCAGAGACGAATTGATCTTGACCGCCTCAGCGAGACCCTGAGCTCCGCTGTCTGTGATTGCGTTGCTCTGCATCTAAAGTGGTCAGAGTAGAGTTGGACTTAAGTGCTTCAAACAGCACTTGGGTACCACTGTCTCCAATCGAGTCGGTCCACAAATATAAACTGGTCAGAGTCGAGTTGTATTTAAGTGCCTCACCCAGCGCATGAGCTCCAACATCTCCAATCGAGTTGCCCATCAAGTCCAAAATAGTCAGAGTGGAGTTGGTCTTAAGTGCCTCAGCTAGTACCTGAGCTCCTTCATCTCCAATCGAGTTGGTCTGCAAATCCAAAGTGGCCAGATTCGAATTGATTTTGAGGGCCTTAGACAGTGCATTAGATCCGTTGTCTGTGATACAGTTGCTCCACAAGTACAAAGTGTCCAGAGTCGAGTTCGTTTCAAGTGCCTCAGCCAGTGCCTGAGCTCCGTCTTCTCCGATCGAGTTGCGCCCCAAGTTCAAAGTGGTCAGAGTCGAGATGATCTTCAGTTCCTCAAACAGCGCCAGATTTTCTTTGAATCCGATCTGCTGCGACATCGCAGGCATGACAGTAATGATGATGGGTTTCGAGGAATAAAATTATAGGTTTAAGAGTCGCAGAGGATGGAAGCGAAAGTGATAAACGACTGAAGCGGATGGGAGAGAAGGAGTCATGGATTTCGAATTTCATTCGATGTGAGAATAAAGGATTGTCCTCGATATGCAGTTTTAAAGTTCTGACTCGGGACTGGGCGAAGCAATGAATAATTGTAAGTTCCAATGCTGACTCTGGACAGGGCAAGGACAACGGCCAACGCAAGGGCGAAGGCTAGGGCGGAGGTGAAGACTGCGCCAAACAAGGATTAAAAGTGGGCGCACAAAAGACATGGTGAAGTGTTGACACTTTCTGTATGCTGTGTCCCACCACCTTAAGTTATCTCGTTCATTGCGACGTCCTTTTTGATCCTTCGATATCGGCTCTTTCAATCCTTGCCTCACTGGAATTCGAAGACCTCTTGTCAATGCTTTGTTCGCTTGTTAAAATTCATTTGAATTATTTAATGGTCAGTGTCCTGTGCTCTTCTATGGAAACAGGCCGTCGCGTAACGCTGGGCTTGATTGGATGTTGATAGGCGCGCACTTGCTCTATTGAGTAAGAGAGGAAGGAGAGAACAATAAAACAATGTTAGAAAATGTGCCTCACTGTATCTCATTTCATAGGGCGGAACCAATGCAGTGTCATAATCTCAGTGTTGGTCCCCCTAGGCGCTGGTTAAGCTGTCTGAAGGTAAGTCCCAATCCAAAAGCTAGGACAACAAGGGTTTCTGTTTACTTTGCCAGGGACACCAGAGCACAATCGATGGTGAGCTGGTGGCTTGTTACTGATCCTGTGTCTGAGCACGGAAAGTGTCGTCTCCCCCCTGCGCCATGGCGTTATGGTAGCCCAGGGTTGAGTCTCCATCCAAGCAATAAAGCTTGCTGGAGACACCGGTTCCCACTCGATGGTGGTCGGCGGCTTGTCACTTTCTTCCATGTTGGTCGGCTACATCGAAGTGGCTGCTTTCGCAGTGGGAAATACAGGTAGGAGTGGGTGGCTGCTTTCACAGTGGCAAATACAGGAAGGAGTGGGTGGGTGGGGATACTTAACAAACAACAAAAAACTTTCCCTTTCGCATGATCCTACTCCTTGCCTCGAGTTGATGGTGATTATTATGGTTGATGCGTAGCGATGGATGGTAGAAAAGGATGGTGTGCATGGAGAGAAGCAGTTGGATCGAGATTGAATGGTGTTGGGAAAGGTGGATGAGTGAATGGTGATCAGAAGAAGAATGAAAAGAACGCGTGAAGAACTCGTGAAGTTTTTTTTTCTTGGACAAAGGGGCGAGGAACAAAGCGGCAAAGGGAGGGAAGGAAAGGAAGGGAAGGAAGGGAGCATTTGCCACTACTGCTTGATACCTTTTTTTATGATTGTGTGTTAAAACGCCTCATCTATTGGCATATCTATATCATTTCTTCTTTCTCTTAGGCCGTACCGCCAGCGGCAACGCGGATGGCAGTCGCTCCCCATTTGGCATAAAGCTCCCTCACAACCTCGGTGGGCTCCTGGCCGTTCGTCTCCCAGGACTCGCCGGGCTTGCGGCCCCAGGCCTCTTTCTGCCAGGCAGCCTCGCGGGCAAGCGTCTTGGCAAGGAAGCCAGTGTTCTCCCACGCCTTACCAGCAGCGACGGCCTCCTCTAGTTCCTCGATGAACAGTGTCCATCTGGGGAGGTAGTACGAGGTCAGCAAACCGCCCCACTGCTTCGAGGCATAGTCTGCCAGCTCGCCAGCGCCCTCGGGCCCCCACCATGTCACCAGATCACGCGCATTCGACTCGAGAAACTGTTGGTAGCCAGCTTGGGAGGGTCCGTTGGCCGAGGGAGGGAACTGGATATACCCACTTCTAGTAATGGGATCGATCGACTCGCGGGCATCACGGACGTTGTTGCCAAACGAAAACAGGCGATGTGTATTGAGCAAATTATTGAGGTCAGTGATCAGGGCAACGACCTGACGACCCGCGGCACGGATCTTGGGGATGTTCTTTGCAGTGTAGGCATCGATCAAGTTCTTGTGCAGCGCTGGGAGGACGGTGCTGCCGAGTAGGACTTCGCGAGTCAGATCCACGAGATCGAACTTAAAGGTCTTGGGGACGTTGCTGCGGTTTTCGACCAGGGCGGCTTGAACGAGTTTGGTCCAGGCACCGACGACCTCAGTCTTGTTGTAGTAGTAGACGGTGCCCAACCAAGCACCAGGAGCGGTGTACATGTCCAGGGCGGGCACTTTCTCAATAAAAGACTTACTCTGCGAAAGCTGACCCTCGGGAGCGTCCCACACAGTCTTGCTTAATGTAGCAAAGGCCGATTGAACGGTGGTTGAGGCGCGATTAGGACCATAACGACGACGAATAAACTGAGAAAGATGCTCGGCCTTGTTGACGGGCTGCTTAGGGTTGCGCCAGGCCAAATCGAAAACAGTAGAGTAGACATATTCGTTGTTGTTGATGCTCTCAGCAGTGACGCCGAGACCTTTCAGGTTGGGGTACTTGCTGTAGAGCTCAAATGGTACAGTGAAAATCGTGGAGAGCTTGCCGAACAGTCCCTGGGCGGCACCAAAGTTGTTGAGCCTTTGTTTGCCAATAAGATACAAGAAACTGAATTAACGTAGCCCCACTCACTACATACGAAATGATACGGAAGCAAAAACAAAAGAAAGTATACTTACAAACTCCAGCCAAAGTCATTTCCGTAAAAACCATTGGTATCGTCCCAAACAGCGAGACCCTTGGACTCGGCAGCAAGATCCATGATGAAAGGAGTACCGTTGGCATCTTTGATGCCAGCAAAGTAGGCACTGGTGGCCGCGGGGGTCCAGACATCAGGGAACGTGGTCAGGAACCAGCCCTGCATGGCCCAGACGGCATCCTTATCGACCGACTGAAGGGCATGGGTGACACTGGAGGTGATGGCACGCATACACTCAGGGGTCTTGCAGTCGGGTACCAACTCGTTGAAAAGATCCAACAGATAGTAGTGCGAAGTGTATCCACCGTTGAGCTCCTGCTGAAGCTTCAAGTACTGGGCAGTCAAGTTATTGAACAATGGATCGGTTTGGAGCAAGTAGGTGACGCGAGTGTGCTCGTCAGGGAAACCAGACCATTTGCTCGACTTTTTGAACACGGCGTCGGGGAACTTGGCAGCGAGGGCCTGAGGTACAAAGCCCTGGAAGGCAGGAAGGATGGCAGTGATGTCAAACTCGCGAAGGCGAGTGAGGATACGCTGCTGCAAGGCCCACTGACTGTCGATAAATTTGTTCTTGTACACGAGCTCGTTAGCGGCGCTAGTGTTGAGCAACTCGTGCTGCCATGATCCTTGCAAGTTGCCCATGCGCTGCCAGGGCTGGTAGACGGGGCCAGTAAAGAAGCTGTCGAGATCTTTGTCAGTCAAGCCGAGGTTGCGGTAGAACTGGCGGACAACATACTCTTGGCCAACCAAGGCTGGCAACAAGTTGATACCGTTCAACAGCATCCAGTCTAATTTTACGACATATCAGAAATGGTTAGGGCATCACATTTGAGCGAGCGATATTTTGATCGAAGAAAAAAAAACTCCAAGGCAGCTCTCACCTATTTCGCGCTCCCATCGCTTCCAGTCCCAGAAAGCAAACTGGTATCCGTAAGTGACGACGTTGGTGTAGTAACGGTGAGGGACGAAACTGCCGCGAACATGGCCGGTGGTCACGGTGAGCTTGGTGTCAAGCTCAACATCAGGCACACTTGGAGGCACACGAGGAAGCTCATCAAAGCGATCTCCAGTCCAGGCGAGCTCAGCCTCAGCAGCTTGGTCGAGGTAGTACTTGAGGCCGCGACCAAGGGCAGCGATGGTGGTACCCTCGATCAACACACGACTGCCGTTGATGGCGTTATTTTTGTTGGAGACACGGAATACGTCGTATTTGTTTTCGGGATTGGCTGGGGCAATGTCGGGGACGATCTTGAAGTCAAAGTTCTTGTGATAGGCGTGGGGAAGCAGGCGTTGGACGAGTCCCTGGAGTGGGGTGGTGGACTGAGCTGAAGCGGAGAGTGCCTGGACTACAAACGCAACTCCGATCAGGGCCCATGAACGTAGGCCTTGTTTCTTGGCCATATTATAAATAGGAGATTTTGGTAAATGAAGACAGAAAGAAGTGTAATTTTAGAAATGAGGAAGTCGGCGGAGGAGATAGGAGCGGGGAGGAGAGATGATCTACGGAGGGTGGGTGGAGAAGAAAAGAATGGCGCTCTTGACCCTCCTTTTAAATGAAATCTGGGATGATCCCTGCTCCGATCATCGGGCGATGCATTCACAGACAAACACACACACACACACACACACACACACACACAGTCAGGTAGACACACACACGCATCTCGGATAAGGGTTACGTTGTCCTTGGTTACCATCAATTCTACTCCATTGCGCCCATCTTATTACCCACTGCTGACCAAATGAGCCTTGAGACACATTCGCAATTGCTCATAGCGAGTGAGGACATGGTTGAACGGAGGATTTTAATTTGGACAAGTGCAGAAAAAAAAAGACAGAAAGTGCGAGAGCGATAACACGCCCATTCACCCCACTTATTCATTCTAGAAAGAAAAAGAAGCCTACAAAGCTGGCGCATTAGATTACGAGGAAGACGCCGCGTCTTCTTTTTCTGTCAATAAGAAGGCTCTCGCATATTCTTTATTTATTGTCGTGTCGAATTCCCTCTATGGGCCCCATGCTGTCCATGCCTGGTCACATTTAGATTCTGCTTAGGCTTTGATCGATAAGAAACTTGGCCGTGCCCATGGAGGTTGCATAAGAAACATACAAAGAGAAGGGCTTGCTTACCATGAATTGTCATCATTCTTGTCTTCTTTTCCAAGATTTTGTAGTTGAGCCCTGTCTTCTTGATTGTTTGTTGCTTCATGTGGCAGTGCTGGCCCAAGTAAACAAGACCGCGGTGGGCGATGGTGCAGTTGATAACGCAGCCGTCAGGGTTAGTCTAGGATGAGGTAGGTGTGGTAAACGAACAAACGCTCGTCCCGTACGCCGTCCGACACAACCGAGAGATTCCAAGATACTCGCCGCATCCAAGAAAGGTTAGTCCGACTCACCCCCGCTTGTCAAAGGAGTTGTTCACGTTCGTTTTTACTCGTTGTATTTTCTTCAACCTCCATGGAATGTTCGCAAGTATGCTCGAAATGCTGTTTGTTCTTCAACACTTCGGACCGAGAGGAAAATTCAAAACAAAATTACAGCATCTCCACTAGTCATGCCTGGCAGACTCATTTGTCATGGACATTATGCGTGACAAAAGAAAATGAAATTGCTCTCCACAATAGGTCGAAGGCTGCATGCCGATCCAAGACTCTTTTGCAATCGGATTATGCTGTCTGGATGGATCTTTCGTGCATCGTTTTCTTCGGGCCTAGATTCAAATGAAAGCGAGAACGTGGAATATGTGGCGCAAGATGAATAGCACACTCCTCGCGGACAATGGCGTTACCGACAATTTGTATGCAGAACGTGGGATGAACAGGCACGCATCATCCTCAATTTCGGCACGTGAACTTTGGCTCTGGTGCATTGCATGTCTTGCATACCAGCATGCCAGCATGTCAACATATTTTATGAGTTGCCGGAAAAATGTGTGTACACACCTTTTACACACCTGTGTGTACACACATTTTTCTGAAACTGAATTCACATATATGGAAATGAATACACACCTAACACACACATCGTACAAATCCCGTGTAAATTTATTTGAGTGCATTCAGCGGCCTGACCTTCGTGACAGTGTGGGTGTCCAGGCTGAACCTAACGATGTAGACAGGTCTCTGAGGGCGGTTCTGCGCCTAACTCGCTGCTTTTCAATGCTGGATGATGGGTCACTGTGCATGGGATTGGCAGTTGGTGTTATGAGAGACCGAGCTTGGATCTGGTTCGCCCAATCCATGGCACTAATGCAGTCCCCTTCGATATGAAAGGACGTCTCTGTAGTCCAACCCTTGATCTTATTGGTAACTCTCCTGAGCAACAGGCGCTGAGAACCTCGATTCATCATCTGGCCACATCCTGCACACTTCGGAACCCTACCATTACCTCCAACAACACCCAAAGAGAGCCCTATTGGGTAGCGTCGCTTCCCTTGGCGTTTCTTTCTTTCGACAATAGGTATCTCCGACACAGCAGTTTTGTCTATTGCTCCAGCATCCCAGTCCTCTGTTCCTGAGTGCTCGTCTTCGTCTTTCTCGTCCGCAGAGGTCAGTGGTTTTGATGGAGCAGTGATAGGTTTGGTTATCAGTTCTGAAGACACTAACTCTTGTTGGTCACCTAGGTCACCTTGCACATTCTTTTTCAGGTACCAAACCTGGCTCATTTGGAACCCTTCAGGTATTGCCATCCCTTTCTTGTTAGACACCAACCATTGCAGCTTCTTGGACTTCATCCCATCATAAAACAAGGCGCCATCTTTGATCATCGTTGTGCAGCAAAAGTGCCCTCCGTTCCCATACATGATTGCAGCAAGATGATATTCAATATCATCGATGAGCAGAACCTGGGCAGGATGTCGGATGGGTCCTTGTGAGCTATGCCAGCTCTCGAGGCAGTTGAGAATCAATAAATACGGCAACGTAGAAAACTGCAAACGATCCCATGTACGATGGCCCTTGCATGCATACCAGGCCGACGTCTCCCCAGTATCAATGTCAGTGACAGATTCATGCCTGAATGAATCTGAGCCATGTTCCTGGACTGTCATGTCATCAACATGCTCTGTGCAGGGACATGCGCCAGGTATTAGAGAATCATTGACATTCTGCTGATCAATGCGCCTCGGGTTATGAACCAGCAGTGAACTGAGAGAAGTTTTCCGAGTAAGGTAAGGCTGTGGACAGAGAGATGAGGAACACTTAGACGACATTGATGTAGGCAAGCGTACTAGTCCTGGCAGATGCTCCAGGAATATGTGCTCCATAGAGTCCCAAAGATCGTGGGTTCCTGTTTCGTTCAGATGTAGGATTTTGGTGCACCATAACCACCGCGCCCTATCATACCTCTCGCTAGAGATTTCTGTCAAGGCACTTGATAAAACAATACCAGCCTCTGTCTTCCGAACTTCCATGGGCAACACAGCTTCAGAGAATCGACTGAGTAAGTACCATGACATCAAAGGCGTATCCAATGGGCAGGTGTTTCGCGCGACAAAAGCGTTGTAGGAGAAACTCCAAGGGATACCAAAAGTACTCCAGTCAACATCACTTCCTAGTTTTGGGATCTTGTTCCGGCTACCTTTGGGCCTGCCAGCACCCATTCGAAGGAGGAGGGTTTTTGTGGTGTCCGGGGCTCGTCCATCATTGTGGAAAACTCGCGACTTTTTTTTGCCTCGCTTGTAACGTATGGGTGCTCCTTGTGCAGCAAAGCCATGGTCTTTCTCAATCAATTGAACGTATAAAAATGAATGCTGAAACGTTTCTGTGATTGAAAGCTTGCGCTTGGCCGCGGTTCTCTGAAAATCACCTCCAAGACTCTCCTGGGCGTTGGTGTCTTTGGAAAGGTGGGAGAAATCACCAGAGGACAATGCTGGGAAAATATGCCTGGCTCTAGATGGGTGCAGATACCAATCTATCCATCTTTTTGCTTTTGGGTAGTCTTGGCGCATTTGAGATATAGCTGCATTGAACGTGTCCATAGTTTGCTGAGGATCCAGTAGTTGTAAGGCAGTGTTGTAAAATTCCATCTCCTTGGCGTGAGGCACCACAGCACCATTCCGTCTGACTCTTGTAAGAGATCGCTTGAAGTGGACCTCACAGAACCGATAGTGGCTTTCTAGTTGTAAGTTCTGATGTTCGGCAACATTATAAAAATCGCGAAGGGCCAGTTCGAATCCAGCACGCTCTGCATCCGAGAAGTCGCAGGTCATCCCTGGGAATTGGTTCATGAACTCCTGCCACGTTGTATAGGGTAGAGACTGCAGTAGAACCTTGAAGTGTGCTTGATAGTGGTGCTGTGTCTTGCCGAACATTATCGAGATCACAATGGGTACCGTCCTCTGGATGATGGGACAAAATACTGATGTGAATGTCACGTTCACGTCCTAAAAGTGATCATCATATACAAATCCATGGACTGAATCGCTTTGCATGCATGTTTTGGCCATAGCAGCCTGTTCTTTCATGAAGTCCGTTTGAAAGGATATATGGCCCTTTTGATTGGACACACTTGAGGATCGTATCATGGCAATGCCTTGCTGCGCTTCGAATGCCATCATGGCAGAGAATGTAGTGCCAATTGTTGTATCCTTTAAGATTTTCTTGCGCTCATATGAAAGCCTGTCCAAGTTCGCGTATGCGGGGTGGATGTCGCTCACGGGTTTTCTTGTCATGGAGCCCATCAAGAGCTGCTTTGGGTGCACTTCAGGAGCGGTCTTGACTTGTGTTTCGAGCTCTTTTTTCCCACCAATATTCCCACGAATTGGATGGGGTATAGCGTGCTTGTGAAATCCTTTGTGAGCGAATTGGACGGTGCCCTTGTCTTTGTTGTGGAAGATTGTCAACGTCGCCAGACAGGGTACATGTTCCAAAGCTGATTTGTGAGTCTCACAGACAGTTTTTGTTGGCTTTGGGAGCGCATGCTTGGTTCTGACATCTGGAACTTGCGGCCGGTCAGTGAAGTTACACATGGGGCATTGATACACACCCAGGCAAGACCTGTTGTAGCCTTTGCGAGTTTTATGGGTGTTATGTCCATAACCAACCATTGCCCATCCGACACTACGAGCATCCATATCCGAGAGTGACTTGCTAACGCGACGAGTGTACGTGATGTTGCCATTTGGATACTCGTCAGAGGTCTCATACAAATCATAGGATGTCATAGGCGATCTTGCACTGCACTCGGATGGACTCCTTGCTATTGTCTTTAAAAAAAGGGGGGGGGGGGAGAGCAAATAATATTTATTAGCAACGCGGATTATACAAATACAATGTATTAATGCATCGGAATACCACAGTTGCTTGTCCCCTTACCCTCTCAATACTGCTTTTTAGATCCTCATGATCGTTTTGGAAGGGTGGAGGGCTGCCGATTGAGTATGGAATGTGTGAATCATCAGGCTCTGGATCCAAGGGAGATGGGATGTCGAACAAGTGAGGATCATGTTGATCCTTAGGTTCTTGAGCTGAGGAGGATAGGCTATCGGATGACTGTTTGACTATGTTCTGTCGTATCTCAGAGTTGTCTTGAGAAGACTCTTTACTTTGCATTTGGTCTGTAACTACAGCTAGGAGTTTGCCGATTAAAATGTGTATGCCCTCCAATGCTGCATGGCTCAACTTAAGCGTGAATGATGCCATATTAATTCAAGGTGAGAAGTGCGTGTTAAAAAATATAGGAGAAAGAGAGGTATATCGAAATGGAGATCCAAGCATCACATTCTAACGATAATTCTGAAACAGACGAGGTGTTGATCGGTTGTTTTCATTTTCTTTTTTTTTTCATTAGGGCAAGATGGAATGACTCCTCAAAGTTGGTATGGACCGTTAACAGCGCCATTACGACACCACCATTACTGGCGCCCCTGCCCGTGTGTGCTGGTTTGTATTTTTCCATGGGTCTCACACCAGGTGTGTAAATGTGTGTGCTAGGTGTGTATTCATTCTCGTATACGGGAATTCAATCCCAGAAAAATGTGCGTACACACATGTGTGTGACACACATTTTTCATGTTACCCATATTTTATTCTAGGATCCGATCCAGACCCACACTACAAGGAAGGTGGCAATCGACAACAGGAATCCATCCCGGGACGAGGGAGTTTTCGTAGTGGATCTTCTCAGTCTTCATTTGGTTGAAAACAAAAGACGGTTGAAAACCAGTGGTATTGTTTCCCACTGGTCCAAAGACAACAATATAGGTTCACCAGTATGAAACAATACATAGACATGTTTTTGATTGACGGGAGGGACAGCGGAGGACGGTATCGAGGGCGGAAGAGTGTCCTCCAAACATCAACAACACCACTGGAAGACTTGAGCAATCGCAGTGAGGCACAAAAACCAATGCACATCACTATACTTGCCAAAGCAGAACACAGGGAGGGCGAGCAGAACACAGGGATGGCGAGTAGAACACAGGGATGGCGAGCAGAACACGGGGATGGCGAGTAGAACACAGGGAGGCGAGTAGAACACAGGGAGGCGAGTAGAACACAGGGAGGCGAGTAGAACACAGGGAGGGTGAGGGAGCGTGGCGGAGGGTTAGGAAGCTGGTAAAATTGACGAGGTCGCCTCTGCAATCCTCGGGTGTCACCCCGGTAGATGTATTTTAATATGCTTGGTATTTGAGAGATGCAGTTAATCAGGCGACATAGATCTTGTCCTCAAAAACAATTGTTCGGAGGCATGTGTGTCCATCAACCATTTGGTGGCGAGAAATGAGATAAAAAATGTACACTTCAGCAGTTTTCTCCCATACAAACACACGCACACACTCACAGTTGGTACTTTCGGCCATATGGATGAATATATAACCACCTATAAGGTACAATGCTCCACAACATATGCCACATCTTTTTTTTTTGTTTTCCTCTTCACCGTCAATCGTGCTGCTCCTTTCCAACAAGACATCATCTGCTCCCTTCCCAAGAACGAACCCCATTGCTCCGCCTCCAGTCCTAAAAGTGATCCACGCCATCACTTTCTTCCTCACCGACAGACTCATCTCTGTACATCAACCATGTGAAAGGGACTGTGACTGCCCCAACCCGTTCTGCAATCCTTGGCGCCACATGTGTAACGAAGACCTTTCCAGCACCGTTCCACGCTACAGCAATGACATGTGCCCGCCCAAGACGTTCTACGACATCCTCCACAAGCAGTATCTGCTCCTTCCTTCGCAGTCCCGTCGGATTATCAACCTTGGCTGCCAACAATGGCAGTACGCCCGTAACGAGTGCTGCGACGACTACGCGCGCCGCAGGAGATATCAGGCCTATCTCGCGAAAGCCAATGAGAGCTGCAACCTCATGCGCCACCCATCAACACACAAAAAAACGAGAACTGCCAACGCAAAGGAAAAAGAAACGATGTCCAGAAAATAAAACGTTTGTTGTTTGTCGTTACATCGCTGCTTACATGTCATGAAAAAGATGGATTATTCTGCTAGTAAATATCGTACGTCTCAGAAACAAACACACGAGTCAGATCGAATCTATTTGGACCACATCGCAAACAAAAGAGCGATTATTTCGGCAGGACTGCTTTTTCCCCTCGCTCTTGTACTTTTTTTGCAGTGAGATGCACGCGGAGAGCAAAACGATAGAACAATGAGTTTCTTCCCCATCGTGGGCTGACTTGTTTCTCCAAGACATTGAACTGCCATATCCGGTGGGATCAACCGCGATATACATCCTTGATGGTGCTGACTCCAGTCAGCGAGTGGAACAGATATCGTTTGCCTTTGTCATCGGCATCCGCCACTGGGAGACAGTTCTCTGACAACATGCGACTATCGAGAGTAGCGTCTTTCCCACCCCTTTCTTCACTCCTGCAGAGCGGATTTTGTTGTTCGGTCATAGTTTCTGACCATGGGAACAAGGGACTCGATGCGCGCAGCATGATTCATGCACTCTGAATCTGATGCAGACCCCTTTCTGACCCCTTTTGTTGCTGTCCCTCCTTTTTTTTTTTGCGTCTCGCCACCATGTCAGAAAGCGAGTGATTGAATTTCACAGTGCGTAGACCGCGCTAGGCGCTGTAGAAAGTCGTGTCCTCTGCTACTTTATGTAGACTTTGTCCTTCTCGTCTACCTCGCAGGATGGGCCTTGTTCATTCGGTGGCATGGCCATCATTTTCAATGCCAGTGCCTTCATTAACACACGTTTCACCATCCCGCCAATATTGGATAGAGAGGCGCGATGGTGCGGGTCTCAATTATTGGCAAAACAAGAAACACACACTCACGCACTCTCACCTACACTTAGCGAAACGACTTATACACTGGTACAACAATGGTCAATATATAAAGCCTTCCACTTTTGTTCCTTTATCCCTCTTTTTATCCACATCATACTTAACCAACCTACTCTTCCTTAGTACAACAAGACATTACTCCTACACCTTCAACAGATCTCCCAAGAACACTTTCTATTCCACTCCTCACCATGAAAGCGATCCAGGTCATCCTTGCTGTCATTCTGGTCGGACAAGCTACTGCCTGCCTCAACAACTGGGATTGCCCTCGAGACTGGACTTGCACCAAGGACAATGAGTGCAGGCCACGATTCCGAGACGACAAGTACCGTATCACCATTCCTTGCAACTTCGATGAGGAATGTCCCGGCAATATGTACTGCGTTCGGAAACTCGGATTGTGCTATGGCCTATGATTGCCCTCCGGGCAACTGATCAATATCCAAATCGGCGTCTGCCAAGGTTGAAATCCTTTCGGCCTCATGCGAAACTAGCTGAATATAGCCATAAAAAAATCCAGGCGCTTTTTGTTTTTAATTCCACATTTTGTTACCATTTTATTTGAGTGAATAAAAGCTCGAAGGTATTTGGAAACAATGGAAAATAACCCCCCCCCCCGCTGTGTCTCTGAAATTCACACTGCGTTCTCCTTCCTCACAGATCATCGGACGTGTGTGTGGCAAGGCGAGTGTACCGTGGGTAGAGAAAAAGACGGGAGAATTCGTTGCACTTGTTCGATAACGAAAGAGCTCAGCAAGGACATTTTCATGCACCGGGCATGACATGCCATTCCCATGCCATCGCATGTTGGCCATTTCGTTCTCTCATCCCCCTATTTTTTTTATTATGCCCGAGGAACGCAAGCATGCATGGACACGACTTTTTCTCATTGTTGGTTCAACCACATTGCAAAAACACAATCTATAGGCCAAAGGAATGACTTCAAGTCCTGAACACGATTCGAATAAAGGGCAATGTTGATGTGGGTGCCTGCCAATTCAATTGTCGATAAGTAGCCACCCTCCTTTGTTAAAAAAAGCCGTTGCTGTCTTTCTTTTTTTTTTTTTTTTTTTTGGAAAAGCACAGGGAAAGCATGTTTTATGTGGTTTCCGCTTGCAAAAAGCTCTTTTGAAAAAAAAAAAAAAAAAAAAAGGTATAGCAAAAAGGTACTTTTTTATACAGGAGGGGGCTATTGGCGAACAAATGTCACCAATGCTTTCTCTCACGCACTGCCTTTGACACTATTGTCTTTTGTCTTGAACACAGCTACGACTCACCTCGAAGGTAAAAAAAAAGGTAATTGCAGTTATGGCAGCCACTGGCTAAGGTATAAGTATCCAACGTGTCACCGCACTGCTTTGTGCCTTTTTCCTTCCTCTCCCATCATCACCATCGACCTGGTCAAGCGGCTCTTCCATCTCTCCCTTCAAATTCACCAACCAGCCCAAATCATGAAAGCGATACAGGCCATCACCTTCCTCCTGCCCGCCGGACTCGTCGCCTCCCAAACGCCATGTGGAAAGGACTGGGACTGCCCATTCGTACTGCAATCCTTGACGCCACATGTGCAGCAAAGACCTTCCCCGTACTGAATATTGCTTGGAAACAATATGTGCCGCGCCTGATTTTTGATACGACACACATATCACAATTGTAAACTCAACCGTCCTTACCCCCGTCGAAATGATTGGTGACCCTGCTACGACAATACGGATTGCTCAACCAGCGATCGTTGCCTCGGTGACCAGTATTGGTCATTCCTACACCCACGATGAGGTGCTGGCCAGACTTTGACTGCAACTCTCGCATTTGCGACTACGACTCTGGCAGCTGTGTTGAATTGTGTCCAATGGGATTGGCTCCCCCTGGTCGGTCGTTGAAGCAAATGGAAAGAAGAAAGAAAAATGATAAGGGCTCTACCCGTGCAAGTATAACAATAAGTATAATAGAAAAAGGGTATAAAGACGTGTAACATACTCTATTCAAGTCCTATCTCTGTATTGCTTTTCTCCTCTTTTGGTCGAGCAATCGCATGGGCGGGTGCATGTATCATTGAATGAATTTTTTTTTTCTCTCAGTCAATACTTGCCGCTCTACTAGCCTAGGTAAAATTGGCAACATCGCAATGGAAGAACCAGTACTACTTTATTTTCCCGCAGGATACTTCATCACCCACTCACAGGCAGGTTTCTAGAAAGTAGAGCTTGGGTCGTCGTCCTTATTCCTCTTTAGGTCACGTGAAAACAAAGAACGACTCGAGAATGAGAGATTGAGACCCTGCCAGCTAGTGTGCAGCGCTAATTGTTTGTCTTATCACACCTCTCTCGTCATTCCCTTCTTCCCGTTCTCCCGGCTTCTTTTCACCCAGATGGACCAACACAGCAACAACGCGATAGGTTCTTGGTTGTGATGTGCAAAGCATAGCGCCCCCCATTTTTTTGCCACTCGTACGTCATGTACGTAAATTTTCCCAGCCATCTTTCTGCTGCTTTTTCTCTCCCATGTACCGTCCCTGAACCAGAAAAAAATGCATAAAGGGGGCTTTCCTTTTGTTGGCCAAACCGGGCAAAGAAACAAGTCGTTCCCGGCTACTGTTGTCATGGCCCTGGCCATGGACAAAGTCTTGTACAGTTCACCCCTCAGTGTACCCTGGAGTAAGATCAGAGTAAGAAACATCCAAACGATATAAAGAGTCCTCTGAGTTCAACTCGCCACCTGTCTTTTATACATTTATCAAAACCAAGTGCTTCCTGTCTTCACAGCTAAAACATCTCTCGACACATCCCCCACTCCATTCTCATCCGAGACGTAAAAAAAACAAGCAGCTCCATTGGCACTCTTCCACGTCATGAAAGCGATCCAAGCCGTCACCCTCTTCCTCCTCTCCGTTGGACTCGTCGCCGCTCAAGCCTGCGACTATTCGTGGCAGTGTGGTCCCGGCGAAGGATGCATCGTCGGCCAGTGCAGCAGGGGCCTTTCTCGCGCTCGATTAGAGTGCGAGAATTGGTGGGAGTGTAATGTTGATCGAGACTGCATCTACGGTGAGTGCAGATTACGCAGTCTTCCTCACGCTCGATCGTGCTCCTGCAGCCAGTGCAGCCAACCACCGTCTCCTCACGCGCGATCATGCACCTGTGGCCAGTGCAGCCAACCGCCGTCTCCTCACGCGCGATCATGCACCTGTGCCCAGTGCAGCCAACCGCCGTCTCCTCACGCGCGATCATGCACCTGTGGCCAGTGCATGGGCATCAATTCACGTCCTCAGGGATGTGACGGCAACGACAAGTGCCCACCCAGCATGTACTGCGACAAGGACAGTCAGTGCCGGTCCCTCTTTGGCCGTCGTGTTGGAGGCTTGAACTAAATAAAAAACATATGTCTAATTAATATAGATAATAAGTCGCAGGGGAGGGTGCAAACAACAGGAAAAGAACAAAAGATAATCTTACAATGCAAGTGTCTCGAGAGCGTTGGGATGAACAAGCAGAGACTGTGTCGTTGTCTGACTTGCAGTGTAGAAAGCTACAAGAAAGGTAAAAAGGAAAAAGATAAAACGGCCGCGCATTAATGATATGTCCGTGGACAACCCAAGGTGAACGCGAAATGAAAGAACAAAAAAAGGCTTACAAAAAGGCGAGACTTCGATGGGGCTGTAGCAGAGAAGGTGCAAAGACCGAGGGACCATAGTGCACAATCGGGGGGCGGGATACAGAGGAACAAAGAACAAACAAATTGAAGAGGGGGTAATGAAAGAAAAGGGTGGGTGACGGTGTGGGGCAAAGATAGAAAAGGAAAAGTGAACAAAGAACAAAAACACGTTGTCCTACCAGGGGGAGCGGCAAATATGATAGTATTAGATCCAAATGAAAAGGGGTGTGAGCGCAAGGGTAGCGAAAGAAAGGAAGAGAGGGAATAACTACTAATAAAAAGGAACTGAAGAACAAAGAGAAGAAAGGATCGCGATCAGCGCTGAATCTTGAAGGCAAACTGGGACGGAACTCCGTCATCGATAATCATGAGGACCGGTGGGTGTCGAGCCTCGAATAGACGCTAGCCATGGGATCCCAAGGCTTTTCTTGAGTGGAGGCTTACATCAACGGAGGTGCGCAAAATCGATCGGACGAAGATGAAGAACTGAATTGTTTGTGTTGTCGAAGTGGGGGTTTCGAGTCAAAGAGAGCGCGATGTAGTAAAACGTGTGTTTGTGTGTGTGTGTCGGGAGTGTTGAAGAGTGTAGACGAACGTGGTGTCTACCGGGATACGTGCTTTCAGGGGAGTACAGGCGAAGTCTGTAGGGCCAAAAGTGTTATATCCAAAGCGTCCCAAAACAAAATACTGTTCTAACCGCTGCTATTTATTCTTGAAAAATATTTCATCGCCATTCAAGATGATAACGGGTTTATTTAAGCTGGCACCCGCGCCGGCTCCAGTGCCAGATGGTGCCGAGTCACGCCGTCTTACTGTACCCGAGTCACGCATGTTAGTGCCTTAATACATATTACTGCTATGAAACAAATAAATAAAAGATAGGATGGTGATATCCAGATGGTGTTTCTCTTGGTTCGATTTTTCCTAGATCCGATATTTAGTGTGTGGGCGCGTAGATCCCGACAATTATCTATCCAGCGCCGAAATTGGGGTCTTGGACGAGATTGGGATGCCCGGGTGTACATCAGAGACTTCTGTCGGTTTGTTGACCTGCCTCAGTGTAGATATCCGTAGTCGTGTCTCCCTCGATCCTGATCCGTGTTCCTGAGTCTACAACGCTACATCGGCGCAAGAAAAGTCCCCTCATCTGTAGGATGAACATATTGACATCCGACTCTCATTGCTCCATCAATCTCACTATGTTCAGCAACACCATGCTCGACTCCAACCGAACTACTCCTGAATGATCTTCTCGCTAGTGATCCCAAAGAAGAACCCCTTCGTCCAGTCCACGTACCTGGCATTATTTTGGTCGCTCCAATGGATCTAGGGACAAGGTCATTTACACTCCCTCTCTCAATCATTTTCCCAGTTTTGTTGGGCATTTGGATGAAGTTCCCAAAAAAAAAAAAAAAAAAAAAAAAAAAAAAAAAAAAAAACTCGGGAGAACCGTTTTATGGCTTAAATGTTATATGGCGCAAGGCTGTTGCTTCATATCTGGTTAGGCGTGAGTTTTCTTTTCTCTGAGTGCGTTACAAAAAAAATGACTCAAGACAGCCATAGTATGATTAAGTGTTGTTTAATGTGATACAAGGTCATCACATCCGGCGGTATGTTCGCCGAAGTGCTCTCTAACACACAGGTAAACAAAAACATGCACGCCACATCCTATCATGGTTGCCAGTGGAGTGATTCGCGTGAAGGTGAAAAGGTTTTCTTATTTATCCTTTCCCTTCCCTTGACAAGAGAATTTTTATTACTTACTACAATGATCCCATTAGTGAATCTTCGTTAAGTTTTTGCATACATGGTCGGATAAGTCATCCGAATAACTACATACGATTCCCACGGGGACATTCCAGGTAGGAATTTCGATTCAGAGCCCAGTTGCAAGACCAAGAAAGTAAAATGCATGGGAAAATTCCCATCAACTATCGGCGCTAGCTTTCCCTATAAACCCTTAATAAAATACAACGCTCCCAAGAAAGTTGGCATACAGGATACATTCCAAAACATACACGGGCTATCATTCTGTAGCATCATGGGTATATACCATGCTGTGTACTGACAAGGTGGGCGCTGTTAATTTGCATACAGGATACATGCCAAAACATACACGGGCCACCATTCCGTAGCATCATGGATATATCCCATGCTGTGTACTGACAAGATGGGCACATAACGATGGCACTGTTCTATTATCTATCGCACTGCCGCACGGACACACATATATATAGGCCAAGTGTCATCTCCCGTCTCCTGTTCCATTCTTGTAACATCTCTATCTCTACACCCCTACCCTGCTACTGCCCTGCTACTGCAAGAACCATCGCAGAAACCCTTGCAAGAACCGCCACACGAAACGATCTCCCTCACAGAACCGTCGCCGGATCACCACAGACAACTATCAAGAACGTTCACAGTAACGCTCACAGAAGACCTACACAACCGCCGAACAAACCTTCATTTCGTGTAAGGCTATATTGTTGGATTTTCATATTATATTCAAGGTGTATACATTATTATCCATTACTGACCTATTTCTACAATGATTCTTGCATGTTCCACGCTGCCACTACAGTAACATTTACTCAAATGGCTAGACTCTTGCACTGGGTTACTTGTATGCTTGCATTTTTACTAGTTGCGAGTGCTGCGACTGACTGTGAACACAGCTGCACAGTTCAATACGGTTTTTGCTGCGGTGACTGCCCCCCGCGTGGTTACACAACCTGTTATAGTAACTGTGCTAAGGAACGCAGCCGATGTGAAAAAGCGTGCTAAGAACTGGAAGTGATTTTAAAAGGCGAAAACTGAATAAACCTTGAAAGATGTGTATTTTTTTTTCTCCAATGCTATAACAGCTGTACATGCCTTGGTAGGCGATGCGTGTTTGCAAAATTCCTAGACTTCCCAAGTTAACCTCCATGCAACTTACTTCTTTGGCCTGAAGTGAGCGCCCGTTGATATGTATTCCTTAAGAATACAAGCAACATAGAAAAAGAAGAGAGATGTTGTTCTTACTAGCAGAACTATAGAACAATAGGATTAATCTCAGCAGTTCGTAGCAACAAGTCTACTCTCTGCTAACAATACCCCGTTCGGTAAAAGTCGTCTGCAACGGATTTATCTATCTCTTCCAGTATTTGAAATTAACATTAGTAGACGCCAGACAAAGCCTTTCCGTCTTGCCTGACAGACCTACGTAGTATTATTCAGAACTCAAAAAAGTCTACTCGTATTCAACTTGACATCGGAAAAGGCAGTAATCGTCGCGTTCAGCCATAATCC
The DNA here is from genome assembly GCA_000739165.1 of Podila verticillata NRRL 6337. Classification (NCBI taxonomy): domain Eukaryota; kingdom Fungi; phylum Mortierellomycota; class Mortierellomycetes; order Mortierellales; family Mortierellaceae; genus Podila; species Podila verticillata. Next base: position 687,132 of record KN042416.1, on the reverse strand, counting down.
AACGGATGACAGCTTCAGGCCATTGCCTGCTCAGGCAGGCCCAAATACCAGTAATTCGAATGAACGGTTCCTCTCGTACTAAGTTCAATTACTATTGCAACAACATTTCGTCAGTGGCGTAAAACTAACCTTTCTCACGACAGTCTAAACCCATCTCACGTTCCCTATAAGTGGGTGAACAATCCAATGCTTACTGAATTCTGCTTCAGTATGATAGGAAGAGCCAACATCGAAGGATCAAAAGCAAGTAGAAGGATTTGGCCTTTCAATAGGGTTGAAGAGTGATGGGTGTAAAGGGCAGTATGTATCCGGAAAGAGGGAACAAGGGAGCAGGGGAATAAGGGAATAAGGGCGTTTTTTGATGTTGAGGGCAATGGCGAGGGGCTTGAGAACCGTGCATAAAAGAAATAGTTGATGTTGAGGGTGAACACATGCGAAAAGAAATTGTTGATGTTAATGGGCGTGAACCAAAATCAAGGAGCATGTTGTGAAAGGAATAAAGGAGCGCTGAAAAGATGAGGGGGGAGGCAATCGAGGAGGACAAAAAAAATTGTTGGGCATACTCCAAAAAAAAAATCAAGATAGGCGTGGAAGAGACCGAGATCAAAGGTGTACAGAAACGCCTTTGGGCTTGCTTTCGCATTTGGTCTCTAAAATCACTCTTTCACTCTTGTCCTACTCTCCATTCTTTCACTTTCATCTTGCTCTCCACTGATCTCACAACATGAAACTCTTTAATTTGTTTATCCGTGCATTTTTCATCGTCGGCGTCATCGCATTAAAAAAGGGATCCGATGTGAAAATTGAAGTTGACTTCACGGCAAACGAGGATTCAAAGACTGCGATGCTTGACGTTACCGCCTAAGTGCAAGAAGTTATTCTCGGTCTTGATGGTTACCAAGCCTCAGTTTCAAACGGAGTCATCGAAACCATTGGACCAAATAGTTGTGCTATTGATGGACCGCTTTTACTGTCAGAATACCGCGCCGTACTTGCTGTCTATTCCTTTAATGTCACGTTTCTCAGCTGCGAAGACAAATAAGAAGGTATGAGTAGCCTGTCCTGTTTTCCAATGGATCGAGTTGCAATGATTTAACATGGTCAAACTTCGGGACGATAACCTGTATTAGTGCCAAGATAAGAGGCTAATGAAACGAATGTTTAAAAGCGGCGACCTTGGAGGTGGGAGGTCAAGAAAGCAAGCGGCCGTAAGTCTCTAGAGACTCTAGAGAGCATCCATTAAATCGAAGGAAGTTGTGAATTTCTACTTTTATTTAATATGGGTAAAATGATTTGGGTGTGCGTTAGGTGTGCGCACACCCAATGCAGGTCACCCATTAAATATATTAGCATATATGTGAATGAAAATCCCGAATTGGGTGTTCGTGGCTGGGTGTGCGTTGGGTGTGCGCACACCCAACGCACACCCAATTCATGTTGCCCAATAATATTGCGTGCGATTGTTCCGCCTTCGCCCACTGCAGCAAATGCGACTGACTCGTTTCGTCCAATGAAAATGCAGCCACGATTGCAGCAAATACGACTGCTCCGACTGCAAATAACTTCTATCTTCAATTCGCTCAGTCATCAAGCAGTGCGAATGAAAAGACGCAAATGAAAAAGGCGTGAATGCTTGTTCTTTCGATGAATAACTATGCCACGCAAAACGAGGAAGAGGAAAGGGGGATCTCGGCCCCAGAGACATCTTACATGACACGCCATCACGCCCTCCACCTCTTGCTCTCTATAGATGAGTAATACGGAGGTTCCCACGACCATATCAAGTGTGTCACACATGGCGATCGCATGGGTTTTTTTTGGTCTGTTAGAGTAGGGTGTGTGCGTCAAAGACGAGAGCGTATAACTGCGTACCATATATGGCGCTTCGAAATTTTTCACTCCGAAAGCGTCATTCCTGTAGATCATTACCTTCATCCCAACGACGACAACACTGGCTATCACCGTATCCTCATGGACAACCCCCATGCTCTCGATAACGCCATCAAGACACTGCAGAAGACACGCATAGATATCGACAAGCTTCTCCAACATCGTCCTCCCAAATAAACCGCTTGAAATATGTACACCACCGCATTATGCTCAGTGGCAATGCTGCAAGAGGATACACACTTATTCATTCTTTCACATCTTAATAACGAGACAAATCACTCATTTAGGCGACATTTTTTTTTTTTTTTTTTGCAACAATGACAGCACGCACAAATCAGGAGCCAAGAACATAAAAAGTATTTCTTTTTACTCACACATCCAAGGATTCAGCTGCTGTTGCTCTTGGCTTGACGCTTTGGAGAAGATCGACCCCTCTGGTTTTTAGTACGGTCGTTATCATTGCCATCGTCCTCAGTAAAGAGCTTTCCCAAGTTCTTGAGCCTATCAATGAACTCAGCATGCTCCTTGAAGAGGATCTCGCCGAAATTGTTATCGCTGACATTGGTTGGTAGAGTATTAATTTTCATTGCCTCCATTTTTTTTTCGAAATCGTAGGCTCGTAGGCGTTGTGCAGCATTGAGCTTATCCTTTGCTTTCCCTTTTCTTTTTCTTTGAGGTTGTTTCAGTATATGTCTTATTAACTATGGAGATTCGGGAGATGTAAAATGCGGAAGTGGTGCGATAAATGTAAACTAAATGTTTTGTATTATTGGTTGGGCCTTGGTTTTTACACCTTGACCTCACGCACCTCTTGCGTATGCCCATGGCCCTTCTTCAAATCATCTGTAAACGCCGCAATCTCGCCATCGACCTCATCCTCCCGGATCTCGACATTGTCAATAATATCCGGGTTCAAGGCAAAGGCCCCCTTGGGGATAAACGTCGCCGCCAACAAAATAACTGCGACCACAGAGTACATAATGCCTCCAACGTCCCGCAGCGCCGGGTGGATGTCACCCTTCTTGTCCGCAGCATCGATCACTCTGCCCAGGAGGGAGCCCATGACCGCGTACAAGACAATGTATGTCACGTACAGGAACGCCATCACAGCGCCAAGTGGCGAGACCTTGTCGTCGGGGCGCTCAATATCGGCCAGTGCGCTCTGGATGTACGCCGAGAGGGACACATCACCGGCGGCCCAGCCGAAAGAGACTGGAATCCAGATCGCAGCGAGGGTCCAAGCAAAAGACAGGGCGTTCTCGGGAACTTTTGGGTACGCGTACGGGAGGACCCAGATGATCAACAATCCCAGGGCGTCGAGGCGCAACCAGGGCAAGGGGGTCTTGATCTTGTTGGCGAAAAACAACACGAATAGGGCGCCGAGGAGCTCACCGAAATTGGAACCGCCGACCATGATCTGGGCGTAGGCACCTTCTTGGAGGATCTTTTTCGCGAAGGCGGGGGAGAGTTGAGATTCGAGGTAGCGGTGAGTGAACAATGGGATGGAGTATCCTGGGATAAGCCAGATGAACTTGCGGGAAGAGAAGATAATCTGTGCACCGCGGTACATGGACAGGCCAAAGTGGGCGAAGCCTTGGGCGATCTGGACGGGGATGCTACGCTCCTCGAGGGTGGACAAGTCGAGGCGGTTGGCGTGGTCCGAATCGAGGAGGCCAATGAAGCGCCAGGCGACGGAGGCAAAGACGAACAAGAAGGGAGTCATGGCAGGTGCGATGGCGTTACCCAATTTGAGGACCAAGAAAGTTGAGAAGAAGGCGCCAGCAGTGCCGGCTACCTCGTAAAAGATGTGGACGAGAGCGTCCATGCGCTTGAGCTTGACAACGTCGCCACCGACAATGTCCTTGGGGATGACGCGACGGATAAGCTCGACCATGCCGTGGCAGATGCCGATGATCGAGTAGACAGGAAAGAGGATGAGCGAGTTCCACTGGCCGTAGCGCTGGTCCTTGCCGATAGGGATTTGGCCCCCTGTGGCGACATCGATGATGATGATGAGGGCGGAGAGGAGGCCGAAGAGGAAGATGGACCCGGAGAGGACCGACTTTGTGGGGAAACGCTTGATCAGGGGGGCAATGACGATGGCACCGACGCACTGGAAGGCCTGGTTCAGGCCCTGAAGAATGCCCAGGTTCGTGAAGGTGTTTTGTTCCTTGAAACGATCGGTGGCCAGCAGGGTGATGGAGCCAGTGAATGCTTCCTATTGGGGAGATTGCGAAATGAAAATAATGAGGATGAGAGTGTGTTAGGTATGACCAAGGATGAATACGATTCTTGAGAAATGTAACCGACAGCCGTTGACGACCGTTGAAGAGAGAATTCGACACAGTTTGATGGAATGGAATAGGGTGGGGAGTTGAAAGGAGATATGCCTTACCAAGCCGAACTTGTACAACATGATACCAAGCACATAGATGATGATGTTGCGCCTTTCGAGGCTGGTGAAATCAGCTAACGGGTTTCCCATGGCTGACGTGTGGGTAGAACGGAGATGGAGAGGAGTGGGAAGGGGTGGAGAGTGAGAGTAGGAGCTATGGACTGAGCGACTTGTCTGAAGAAAAAGAGAGAGAAAAGAGACTGATAATGGGGGGGAAGGATGGGCCTTTTATATGACCACGACCATCAATACCAAACTTGGCCCTATCAATCCAATGCCAATCAACGCAATCCTCAACGCATCAAACAAAAATCTAATTCAGTTGTCCATGGGCCCATAACGTCGTTCTCCTTCTTCTCTCGTTTTCTTATTGCGTCTATTCGATCTTTCGTTTCTTTCCAACAAAGCAGACCAGCCAATCATCCATGCCCCCACTGTCCAGCAGGGTCGAGAATACCGAGGGAAAGCAAAAAAAAACAGGGACGGACCAAAATGATGTGTTCCTTTTAGAATCTTCCACCTTTTTGTTCGTCTCTCCAAATGCATGATAAAATGAGTCCAGGTGCATTAACATAACGCTCAGGTCGCCCAAATTAGGCTTCTTCCTCCCATTCCAGAACACCGCCTTGTTCATTGTTCATCTCTGTTTGTCGTTGTGAATGAGTGAGTACACCTGTGTGTGTGTGTTCTCGCCATTGAACCCTAATTGGAGCATTCGTGCATCCAACCAATACCCGGTAGACGACATTTCCACTTTCCCTGGGAATGGGGAAGAAGGCCCGTCCTTGAGCATCGATTGGCTGCACGGATGGGCCACACCGTGGCACGTTGTTGGAGCAAGTGGACGAAATTCGATGGACACAGAGCTCCTTCCTTCGAGCGCTATTTTTTTTTCAATGGTCGCACAAACAAATAGTAAACCCTCGGTGTTTGCGTTGGACCAAAAGTCCCTTTTGGGTTCATTCTCGTCCGTTTTCGACTGTTGTGGTCCAGAGAGCGCCCATTTCGAGCCTGTCCACGAGTGTGCCCATCAACAGAATGAGCGATGCAGAGCGATCAGCCGCCCAACACCACTGATGTGTTTTTGTGCAATTGTTTTTTTCTTTTTTCGTCTTTCTCGGAATTCTTTGCTTTTTATGTTTTGTCAACGCCTTTTTGTCGTTCGCCATGTCCGCATGTTGCTGTTCCTTGGCACGCGTGCCATCATCTCTTGGATTCCATTCGTCTGCAGAAGAGAAGTGTTTTTTTTATCTTGGTGCAAGCCAAGAGAACAAAAAAAATCGCAAAACACAAAGACTCTGGCACGTGTGTGTCATATTTACTGGAGAAAAGACAATTTTGTATTTACAAGGCGTAATTTTACACTACAGCAAAGATGCCAAAAAAAAAAAAAAAAAAAAAAAAAAAAAAAAAAAAAAAAAAAAGTCAACAACCAAATGCTGAAGCAAAGAGAAAAGAGAAGAGAGGAAAGGCGGCGGGATTGGTATTACGGACAACAAGCTGTTTTCGGTGACAAATGAGAAAACATGATACAAAACATGAAGCAATAGCAAGCTGGAAAGAAAAGAAGGAGACAACGGCCCTAGGAAGACTCTTCAACCCTTCGGTAAATGTACACGTAGGGCGTGGCGGCGTCACTCTCAAGAAGATTCCACAGGTCTTTTTTGGGCGTCCCGGGGTTGCTCGACTCGGATCCAGGCACAGGCGATGCGTCAGGAGAAGTGCTCACATTTCCAGAGAACAGTTTGGCCATCTCTTCGTCAGATGTAAGGTCCACCACAGAATCGTTGTATTTTAGCCTAGGAGAAAGAAATGAAATGTTAGATAGCTGTCCGTCCGCACTAAAAGTCGTCATTTCCACGAAAGGAAGCCTTGATGTTACCATTTGTAAGTCTTTTTTTCTATTCTTGTTTCGCCATCTGGCTCTATCACAATCGTCTCGATCGTGGTTGGCTTCCGGATATAGACATAGTAGTGTCCCGAGGTGATCACACGTCCACGGTGGATAATGACGGCGCAGAGTTCTAAAATGAGACAACAACAAACAAGATGGAATATATTAGTAACCGGAACCCTGCTCGTCGCGAAGCATGAATTGATACCAATCATTTTGTATCTTACCGTATCTTGGATCTGGGCCTTTGTATTCTCCGCACATCCACTCCTGAAAGTTGAGCTGCTCCGTACAGGACACACTGTTCTGCAGCTTGATGGCGCCTTCCTTGAAGTTGTACCGCTGCAGCCGCAGAATCAAGATCTTGGGCAACGACGTAAAGTAGTGAAACACGTGCGCCTCCTCTTTGGTGTTGCATTTCTCGCAGAATCGCTGGTTGTCGTCCTTCATGTGCTCCATTTTCATCGTCTCCATGATGCCCCAGTTCAGATCCCGCACCAGGGTTGGGTTCTCGTTGTCGATTTGGACGGTCAGGTCGATGCCTCGATCCTCGTTGGTGGTGACAGCAGGGCACTTGAGGCAATGGGTCACAGACTGTGTAGAGACCTGGAAGAGTTCATTGATGGGTTGCCAGTCCTTGGGAATCCGATCTTCAGGCGCCAGTGACTCCTGCTGTCCGGCCTGCGTCACCTCTCGCAACACATCATCAAACTGACTGATGATATAAAACATGAACTCTGCTGCATCCTGCTGCGAGTGCGAGTTGAACAGAGACTCTCCACCACTATCGTAGACACAAATAACATCCAATGAGTATTCATTGTGGAGATTGACCAAACCATATGATGTGAGCCTCAAGTGTATACGTACTGCAGAGTGGAAATGATGTCATTGGGATAGACAGCCTTCAAAAAACTCTCTTCCTGGCTTGAAGATCCTTCCCGCCGATCCAGATCCCTCATCACGGCCAAGGCACTCTCGAAAAACGATCGCTGGTATACGGTCAACTTGATGGCCGACTGTATTTTGCTTTCGATAAAGTGCATCTTCTCTTGGATCCCAAAAAAGGTATCTCTGCACTCGACAGTGTTCCGCAGCGACTGTAGGACAGAGTTGAGGTAGCAAGTGTTGGAGTAGTTGGAGAGGCCACCGGACAACAAAGCCTGTGACTGTGACGAGAGCTCTCGCTTCGTCCTTGGTTTGGGGGGTATCACGGGACGGGACGAGGCACTAAACATGGAGGTAATGGCCTTTTGATTCGGGTCCGGTTTCTCGTCCAGTTTGATAAATGAGTCGTCCCAGTCCGACGACGAGTCGTCAATCTCTGAGTGTGCTCTGTCCCTATCCGAGTCCGAAAAGTTGTTCTTCTTTTTAGACTTCTTCTTTAGAGGTAGAGGTCTCTTTGATCCGTACTTTGCTTGGACAGTGGGGAAACTGGAACTTTTCGCAAGAGTGCTGCTTAGCTTGGCAGGCACGGGTGTTGTCGCGGGCGTAGAGTGTGTCGATTGAGGCGAGGCTGTAGTTGCGCTCAAGTAAGATGCCATAAAATTCTGAGATTTCTTCGTGCTGGGCGAAGGTGAGCGTGTTTCCGGTACTAATTCCAGATCCGGGCTGGTCAGGCGATCTTCCGACTCACTGCTAGACGAGACAATGGCTGACTTTGGATGATTGCTCCTCTTAACCAGTCTCTTGTACTGCGGGGGCTTCACCTTCTCCTCCTCCTCCTCCTCCTCAGGATCCGAGTCTAGGCGTTGCTTGTTGTGGGCCTTCCTTGTTCCTTTGGATCTTGTTTTTGGTGATAGGGCCTTCTTTCCAGAAGAGGTTATATCCATGGCGACATCCTGGCCTTGTATCGTCTCTTCCTTCTCCATAAGACTAGTGGCACCTTTGCCTTTAGGAGTGAAATAGTCACGCACGGTCCTGGTGGGGGTCGGTTTGGGATCGCTAAGGTCATCCTCATCGTCAAAGGCCGTTGAAGATAGACCTGTTTTCCGAGTCGACTGCCGTGATTTCGGCTCTGGGTCGTTATCCCCGTGTGCTGTGGACTTTTTGACCTTGCCGTTGGGTTGAGATTTCGGCTTTGGTTGTGATCCATCCTGTGCTGTTCCATCAGTGATCTTGGTTTCTGAATTGCTCATGAACAGAGAATCAAAGTCATCCTCCGCAGATGGCGAATGCTGCTCCTCGATTTCCTCCGCCGTTTGCTGATGCTTAAGGCCCATAGTCGTTGATGTCGTTGTATTCGATGTGCTAAGGGTCATTTCCTCCGTCTTTGTTTCCAGTGCCTCTACGCCTCTTGATGGATCCTGTCGTGGGGACTTTTGTGGATGGGGGTACATCGGCCTTTCTGTGAGCGGGGCCTTGTTCATCATCCATTTGTAAAGACCTATTGATCGATCTGGAGGTGGACCTTTGAGTTTCTTGGCCGGGGGTGCGCCACCAACTGTCTTGGGGGGCTTCTTGGTATGGGTATGATGGTGGTTTTCGTCCTGCTCCTCTGTCTTGGTATTGTCTTCGATGCGTGTTATCTCGGACCCGTATGAGAGGCCAAAGCCAGGTTCGCTTTTCCGCTTCTTGGACTGGGTATTTGCGGGGAGCTTCTTAACTTGCTTGTGCGACTCCACCTGTGGAACCGACACGCCGTCCGCCGCTTTCATTCTCTGAGCAATCTTTGGACCTTCGACCTGTGGAACATTTAGGGCAGGACATGGGGGTAGCAAGTGTCAATGGTAATGGCCAAGGCGACTGTATAATGAACCGCTGTGTGAGCCATCAATGGTGAATTTACCATAGGTGGTTGTCGCCTCTGGAAAAAGAATGGGTACGCCACCAGGAGTAAAGGGTGAAAGACTGCTGATTGTGAAGACTCCTCTGCTGCTTGATAACGTAGGACAGACGATGGTATGGGTAAGGTGTGGGGTGTGCGTGAAGTTGACAATCATGAAATGACTGAGAAAAGAAGGCGCAAAAACGATGGCAACAGGTAGCAAACGACTAGGGCACACTTTGAAAGCACGACGCGACTGAGAATGTTTATGGGTTCAGGAAAAGCGGTCACATTTTAATTAATCATTGGGAAGGGAAGAACACTTTAGTGGTGTTGTCATAAACCACCTGTGCAAGAGCCTCGGGATCCATGTTATGGAGACTAGCCATGACATGCAGCACTTGGCTACAAGGAGAGAAGACAAAGGAAAGACATAACGTGTTAGTTCGCAGGATTCTCATCAACTACTGAGATTGAAACACAGCTTTGCAGCAAGTAAGTCTACCCCATGGTGCAAGGCTCGTTCCTGCTCTTGACCATTGATCCCATCTCGAAACGCTCCTTCTTCTTTGAGGGTGGGTTATAGAGCGCCTGTTGCTCGGTCGACATCTTGGAAAGGTGCTTGTGTGATGCATGAGTAGGCCGAATGTCGCACCATGGGCCATCGGTCTCGAGCATTAGCCTATCCAGAGGAACGCTGGCGGCCACCTTCAAGTTTTCCTCCGTCTTCAGAGAACTGTAGTAAATATACCTCACAACCGTTAGTCAATCATAACAAGCGGACGTATATTTTCAAGGACTTTTTGACTAGTCCATACCAGCCATTGATTCCAATGTAGAGGCCCAGATCGAGATATGACTGCATCTCCTCAACTGTTCCAGTAAACGAGTGGACAACACCGTTAGAGAACCGTGACCGATGCTTGGTGATCAACTCGCCAAAGTCCTTGCCAGTGTTCCTGTTATGCAAAAACATGGGCAGTCCAGTAGCCTCGGCCAGATCAAACTGTCGCTCAAAGTACTTTTGCTGCGTCTCCTTGGGGCAAAAATGCAGACGGTCGTAGTCTAGTGAAGTCAAAAGGTGGCCAGATAGAAATGTAAGTTACTCCTGGTTTGAAATCATGAGCGGATGAAGAGATTATTCCTCAGCTCCACTTACCGAGCCCACACTCGCCAATAGCCACGATCTTGCTCTTGGACTCAGGGCTGTCCAACATCGCCTTGAGTTCATTGAAGTATGCCTCTGGTCCATTAGGGTGGCTCTCGAATTCCGAGCTGCGGGTTGGGTGACATCCCACTGTCATGAATAACGCATCTATTTTTTGACAAAAGAATGGCGCTTAGTTTTCCTGCTCATAGCCGCGTTCGCGCCGTTAGTGAGTATGATCACTAACCGTTATCCTTGACCAGAGCCAATGCTGAATGGCAGTCGTCCATGTTTCCAGCTGTGACAATCATACGATCCACTCCGGCGTTCTTGGCGCGCAGGAGGACTTGGTCCAAGTCGTCTAAAAGAAACACGTTGATCCGTTAGTTGCTGTCACTGCAGGTTTGTTCCTGGTAGAGCTGGTGATCCGACTCATGCTTCTGATAAAGTACCAGCGTGAGCTTGCTTTCCATGGTATGATCCACGGAACATGGGATCCGTGAGGTTGATGCCAATATCTACGTGAGTGGCAAGTCGAAGGACAGCAAGAAGGTCAGGTACGGGTCTCATTCACAATGACGCATTCTGTCGCTGCCCTGTCCCTCGGCTTAATGTGGCTACCAATGAGTTTAGGTGACATCCTGAATGGTGCGTCCTTGGCTGTGCTATGCAAGAATCGAGTCGAGGGATGAAAGAGGCGTTGGCTTTGAGAAAGGATTGTTCGCAACATTGGCTGGTGGGAGAAAAAAAAAAAAAAAGTGCGCCAAACTGCTTAAAGTTAAAAGGAGGGTGTGGGTCGCATTGCAGTAAGAGAGGTCCATCCTATGGGGCTTACGCCTTCGTTTCTCGCAGAGTCTCACCCCTGTTTCCTTGACCTCAGCATCACCTCTCCCTTTTCGCCACATACCTTCAATCATCAACTGCCGACTATCCATCACCAACGGGACACATCTAGGAAGCACACCCTATCCACAAAATGAAAAACATTTCTTCGCAGGCTGAACTCAACAGCACATTGTCCTCAGCAGGCTCAAGACTGGTAACTGATGGACCATGGAAGGAAGTTCTTTGACAAAACAGGATGCTTGACACGGAGCAAACTGCTGACTAACTAACAATTGCATTGTTCGCTAGGTCGTCGTCGACTTTTTCGCTACATGGTATGCACCAGGAAACAACTACACCTCCAGTTCGGATAAATGCAAGAAACCAGCTTATTTATTTTTATTCGCGGGCAACAGCACCTTTCGACCACTAACCTGTTCTCTCGATAACAAATCTACGATTTTTTTTTCATGAAGGTGCGGACCCTGCAAAACACTGGCACCCATTCTGGACGGTCTGGAGCGCAAACACACCTCGACCATTTTCGCCAAAGTAGACGTTGATGTGGCTCAGGACTGTTCACGAAGCTACTCAGTTACTTCCATGCCCACCATCCTGTTCTTCAAGAACAAGAGCGAGGTCGGTCGTGTCGTGGGTGCTGATGTGAGCAAGATCCAGTCGTACATCAAGTCGTACGAGGGTGGAAGCTCCTTCAGCGGCAGTGGACAGACCCTTGGTGGTGGCGGGAACAATCTTGCAGCCAAGGCCCCCGAGTCAAAAAAGAAGGGCAACCTCGACAACGCACCCTATCATATCCGCCTTTGGACCGCCGTGGGCCACTTATCATCGGGCATCCTTAGCTTTTGCCACAAGTGTTTGCAGAGTTTGGCAATTGTGGCGACATCAGCCAAGACGGGGCTTATTGGCGATCAGGCACCCAAAGAAATCGAGACCGTGGAAGGGCCAGGAGGCGACTGCCAGATCCAAGTGCGTCTGTTGGACGGATCGTCTATCCGGGGCGACTTTGAGCCTACACACACCTTGAAGCAGGTCCATGACTTTGTCCAGGCCAACTTGGACGCAAGGCGCACCAAGGCACCCGGATTCAAGCTCATGACCAACTTCCCAAAGATGTGAGTTCCTGTCGTTATATTTTGTCTGCCTGCAACAAGGCCTGTGGAGGCTTGTCGAAGCTAAAACGGTATCTCTTTCTTCGACTTAATAGTGTCTACACGGATGAAGAGATGAAGCAAACACTGGAGGAAGCCAAGCTGACGCCACGCGCACAGTTGATTGTCACCGCCTAAGATGGCATGCTCATAATGCTTCACACCTCTTTTTCAATTATCCGGCTCAGCGACAACAATAAACAGAGGAACATCTTTTGTCATCGAAACCTTAGGACTTGGACATGGTCAAATAGCTCTAGACAATGTGGAAATGACGTGCCTCTGGTCTCGATTGTGTAACTTTGCCCGTGCCTCTGAAAAACAAGAATTGTGCCATATGCCAAAGGCGTCGATCGCTGCGAGAGAGCGAGGGCCACTATTCCCGGAAAGCATACCCGTTGTCGAGAACGTCCATGTTGCCATTATTGGCATCTGGACTTGACTTTTCGACTAGAATGCAGGAGCATGACTGGCCTAGAACATGGCTTTGTATGGTTTGTTATGCGTTATGAGAGAGGAATGAAAGACAAAAGGATGGAAGTAAAAAGAACGGGCAGTTTTTTTTTTTAATTATTGTTCTATTTTCTATTTGTTGATTTAGCGATATGCTTTTTCTCTCCGATGTCGGCAATGGTGTCTGTTTTGGGGAGGGAATCGAATATCGGTGTGGCGGAGATGCAACGCTCTTTTCTTCTTTCGCACCACACCACACCACATGGAAACAAGTCGAGGAGCTTAGTCCCCGCCAAATTACACATCCGAGAAGAGTGAGACTCGACATACTCGGACGGAAGTAAAAAGCAAAGCTCTACAGTAGTGTGCAGAGTATGTACAGCGGACAGCCTAATGGCTACAAAACTGGGTCGTATGGCGTCTTTATCTTTTTCCGTCCACCTATTATTTTTGACTTTTTGCACACCATCCATCCAGTTTGTGTTTTCTTACTCTGACCCATACGACACGTTCAAGATGGACACATGCGTCTACTTGTTTTCTGTTATGAATCTCAACGACAGAGAGAGAGAGAGAGAGAGAGAGAGAGAAAGAGAGAGATCGGTGCTAAAAGAGCGATCGGTGCAAACTGGTCTCCCCCTCGCAGCTCATCGCATGGATGGTCCTCTTTTCGTCGTTGATTTATGCGAGTGATGGTGCCATGCGAGGGTGGAGGAGAACAATAGAGTAAAATTAGGGTTTAGCTCAAAAAAGACGAGAGAGACAACACACCCAGAAACAACCCAGGGGTCAGAGGCCAAGAATGTCACACACGCACACATATGGGAACACATCGGAGGGATAAAAAAGCTTTTAAAATGGTCGCCCTTGGGAACGATCATTCTCTCTTTTTCGTTTCTTTTCTTTCCTTCTTCTTCTTCACTCTCCTTCCTCCCCCTCCTCCTCTTCCTCTTCCTCCTCGTCTGGGTATCCGCTACTGCCCACAAAAGTCACACATCCTCGTCCTCTTCTCTCTCGCCCACGCTCACTCTCGCATCCATAAATACCTCACATCATGTCAAAGGAAGAGTACTACGACGAGGGCGCCCACGCTCAGGTCTACCATGACAACGCTGCCGAGGAGCAAGAGTTTGGCGCTGTCAAGAGAGACTTGAAGTCTCGCCATCTCCAGATGATTGCCATCGGAGGTAACCAACCCTCTCTATCCTTCTACTCGTCATTTGCTCCAGGAGAAAAAAGGCAACACAACACAACACAACAAAAGCTTAACAGCCGTTCACTCTCCTCACCTCTGGACTGAATATAATAGGCACCATTGGAACTGGAATTTTCTTGTCTTCAGGAGGATCGGTGGCCTCGGCTGGACCCCTGGGCGCCCTTATCTCATATACCATCGTCGGTGAGTTGTTGGACACACTTTGTTTTGTTTTTTTTATAATGCAGGATATTTGCTGGCTGACCAAATCAGAGAGACGTCAGGAGAGAAGAAACAAGCTCAGCAAATACAACCAAGGAGACACCGCGGAGGAAGAAAAATCAAGAGAACAGAGGACGGAGGACAGAGGACAGAGAAAAGAGGACGGAGGATAGAGGACAGAGAAAAGAGGACGAAGGCCCTACTCACATGCATTTGAACAGACACGGACACGGACACGGACACAATAAATAAAAAAGATTGGAGCACTACAAACATCAAGAGCTGATGTTATTTTTGCGCAATACCCCCACTCGCCCGATCACCAATCGAATAGGAACAATGGTCTTTTTTATTGTCACTTCCCTCGGAGAAATGGCCGCCTATCTGCCCTTGCCCGGTGCATTCACCACTTTTGGTGCCCGCTTTGTGGACCCTGCCCTTGGATTTGGACTCGGTATCGGATACGCTTTTCAATGGATCATCACCGTCACCATCGAAGTCACTGCTGCAGGCATGATTCTCCAGTACTGGTGGCCCGACCTCAAAATGTGGATTCCAGCCCTAGTCTTTATTGTCATCCTCGTCGCAATCACACTGTTGGGAGTCAAGGCCTTTGGTGAGCTTGAATACTGGTTCGCCATGATCAAGGTCCTCACTTGCGTGGTCTTTATCATCGTTGGAATCTTGGTCGATGTCGGCGCCACGGGAGGAGACTATATTGGCGGACGCAACTGGCACATCGAGGGAGCACCCATCGTGGGCGATACCGCCAAGGACAAGACCGTCAACATCTTTACCACCTGTGTCTGGGCCTTCTTCAGTTTCGGAGGCACCGAGTTGATTGGTATCACGGCAGGAGAGTCCGCCAACCCAGCCAAGGCTATCCCTCGTGCGATCCGCCATACCTTCTGGCGCATCCTGCTGTTCTACATCTTGTCGCTCATGATCATTGGACTCGTTATCCCATGGACGGACCCCAGCTTGCTCGACTCGGTCATGGCCGATGTCAACACTGCCGCCACCGTTGCACCTTTCACAACCGTGTTCAAGATGGCCAAGCTGCCCGGTGCCGATCACGCCATCAACGCCGTCTTGTTGACTGCTGTCTTGTCCGCTGGCCAAAGTTCCTTCTATGCTTCGACCCGTACACTGATGGCCATGGGTCGCGAGGGCAAGATGCCCGCCATCTTTGGTCGTGTCAATAGCCGTGGTGTCCCACTGTACTCGCTGGCCTTTGTCACTTTGATTGCCTGCGTTGCCTTTGTGTGCGACATTTTCGGCGAGGGGGTTGTGTTCACGTGGCTGGTCAACTTGACAGGTATGTCGGCCCTGTTGACCTGGATGTCGATCTCGATCATCCACCTCCGTTTCCGTGCCGCCTTCAAGGCCCAGGGTCGCCCGCTCTCTGAGTTGCCCTATATTGCACCCTTGTTCCCTTACTCGTGCTACATCTCGATTGCTCTGGCCCTGATGATTGTGTTCTTGCAGGGTTACCAGGCCGTGACTGCGGATCCATTTGACGCTGTAGGCATTGTGGCTGTGTTTGTGGGAGCACCCGTGTTCTTTTTGACTATTATTGGCTGGAAGGTGTACCACAAGACCAAGCTTGTGCCCTTGCTTGAGGTGGATCTTGACTCTGGCCGCCCCAACATTATCCAGGGCATCAGCCAGCGTGCTGATGCCACCGAGGAGGCCAAGATCCCCATCTGGAGGAAGGTGTTGAACTTTGTTGCACCCGTCTGATTATCACACACATTTACCCATGTACATACTATTATCTCTTATCTAATAATTCATAAAGCGCTTAGCATTGACACACTCCTGCATGTTGATTTGATCTGGGTCTTTGCTCTTGGGGTGCATGTGGACCGGGCAAGAAAAAGAAGACGAAGAAAATAGCTGACGCGGTCTGTTCGCAGCCAGGACACACCGCGCATGCCTCTCTCCAAATCTCTCCAAATCTCTCCACTGCCCTTTTCTTTGTGTCCACTCCGAAGTGCATATAAACTTTGTTTCGGCCAATCACCGTACATCCAAAGGATAAACAGCAAAGGAAAAAAAAAGAAAAAGGGTGCGTGCTCGTTGTGTTTCTGTTTTTTTTTTTTTCCGATTCCGAATCAGTCTCCTCGTCCTCCTCCTCCTCCGTCTTCGCACTGTTCATACATCAACTCATCCTTCCCCACTCGCAATTAGTCTTGGCATCGACATACACATACCCCCTTCATTTCTCTCTCCATCCTTGCCTCTGACTTCATCCAATTCATCCTGGCCACCTCCTCTTCATTATAACCCAACCACCAACATAAGCCGCTCTTTCGCGATGGACGGCCCTATCATGTCTGTCCCACACGACCACCATGTAGCCGAGCTACTGATACCCTTTGGCCTTTTGTCCTTCACCATCCTTGCGGGTTTGTACCGGTATGGAGACACTTCACACGCACGCATACTTCATTTGCACCCAAAAAGAAAGCGACTCGTTCGTTCATTCCTTTGGATCCCCTTTATTTCTTTCCCCACACTAGCACAACATCCCTGTGCCTTTGAACATCGCCCCAAATGCTCAACGGACACGGAGAGAATGAGAATGAAAAAGAGGGGACCATGCTATCGAAAGCAGGCATTCGCTGACTCACACTTTTCTCGTCCAATAGATACTTCTTTGTTCTGAGGGTCCGATCCTACTATGCACCATTGATCGCCAACCAAGAAGACGGCCACGAGCACAGTTCACGGAGACCCAAGCTGTCCACCCTGGGCAGGACCATTGTGGGCATCAATAAGCTCATCGCCCTCACCTTCATCGCCGATCTCGTCGTCATCATCCTCCGCTCTATGATCGACCATGTCTGGTCCGGTACTCTGGTCGTGGTCTACAACGTCACCTCGTTCATAGCTTTCAGCGCCAACCTCGGCTTGATGTTTGTCGAGGTCGACAAGGGTGGACAGTGGAGCTGGGCCAACTATGCCTTTTGGTGGCTTGCCCTTGCAGGAGAGTCATTCATTGGCTGGTACCATCTCAACAACCCAGTCATCCCTACCAGTGGTATGTCTCATCCGCCTTTTCAAGATTCATACGTGAGCCAACAGCTGCCAACTAACGTTATATTTCCTGTTCGCATCGAATAGGCCCAGAAGAAAACAACTCGGAAACGTACAGGATCGCTTTCATGGCCGTGTTCGCGACTAGATATGCACTTCTGGTGCTGATGACCCTCTTTTCCTTTGTGTACTTGAAGCGGGAATCCAAAGACGACGACCTCGAGGCCCTCCGTGCCTTTGACGCAGGCGCACCCAATGAGGCAGGACCATCCACAAACAGCGCAATGTACGGTACCTTTGGATCATCGTCCAAGGCCAAGCCTTCAGGATCTAACGCACAACCCACCATGTCCTCATCTTCGGACGCCGAGATTCAAAAGAAGCTGAGCAAAGACGAGGAAGAGCGCGCTAACGCTTTCAAGGACTGGCGTAAAAAAGTCCGCAAGTTGATCCCACTTGTCTACCCAAAGGACTCGCTTTACCTCAAGTTTTTGATCTTTATTACGTTTGTCCTGCTGATCTTGGGTCGTGTCGTCAACTACTACGTACCCCTGCAAACGGGACGGATTGTAGAAATCCTGGACGAAGAGCGTAAGTTTTTTTTTCTTTTACTTCTCCCTCATTTTATTGTTGATAGTTTGTTCAAAAGAACTCCTAGCTCTGACATGGACTTGTGGCGTTGAAAATCAATAGGACGATTCGATGTGGGCGCCATCTTGCTCTTCGTGCTCTTGCGATTCCTTCAGGGCGGCTCAGGACTGGTGAACGTGGCGCGCGGATGGTCCTGGATCCCGATTGAGCAGTACAGTAACAGCACACTGACAATCCAATTTTTTGAGCACGTGCACAACTTGTCGCTGCAGTTCCATCTCAACCGCAAGACTGGAGAGTTGCTTCGCATCTTGGACCGGGGTACCAGCTCGATTGTTTCTCTGTTGAGCACGGTCCTGTTCCAGCTGTTCCCTGTTGTGGCCGATGTGGCTGTGGCGGTCTGGTACTTTTACAGGCACTGGACGTGGGAGTATGCGTTGATCGTGTTTGTTACCATCATGCTGTATATTGTTGTCACGGTCACGGTGACCGAGTGGCGCACGCGGTTCCGCCGCGCCATGATCTCGTTCGACAACGACGCCCGCGCCAAGGCCGTGGATTCGCTCCTGAACTTTGAGACGGTCAAGTACTACTCGAACGAACAGTTTGAGGTTGATCGATACCGGGAGGCAATCCGCAAGTACATGGAAGCAGACTACAAGAGCCAAGTGACGTATCAGCTGCTGAACTTGATGCAGACCGTTGTCATTACGCTCGGTCTCTTGGCAGGATGTCTCCTGTGTGCGTACGAGATCAGTCAAGGGAAGAAAAAAGTCGCGGAGTTTGTAATCTTTTTGACGTACTTGGCCCAGCTCTACCAGCCCGTAAGTGTCACAAACGTTTGAGCAAAGTGGAAGTGTGTGGACATAATTCTATTAGGTACTGACTTGTCTTTTTTTTTTTTTTTTTTTTTTTTTGGGCATGATAGTTGAATTGGTTTGGCACCTACTACCGCATGCTCCAGCAGAACTTTATCGACATGGAAAAGATGATTCAGCTCCTGGACCAGAATCAGAGCGTCCAGGACGTACCCGGAGCTGACCGGTTGATTGTCACGGATGGCGAGGTGGTCTTTGAGAACGTCAGCTTCCAGTACGACACACGCCAGAAAGGTCTCCACAACATCTCGTTCACAGCGCCCAAGGGCAAGACTGTGGCGTTGGTGGGACCCACGGGATCGGGCAAGTCGACGATTCTGCGGCTGTTGTTTCGGTTCTATGATGTGGGCTCCGGAAGGATTTTAGTCGATGGCCAGGATATCTCGAAGAAAACGCAGACCAGTCTGCGGGAGCAGGTTGGCGTGGTACCGCAGGATTCGGTTTTGTTCAACGACTCGATCTACTATAATATAAACTATGGGCGCACCACAGCGAGTAAGGAGGAAGTCGAAGACGCTGCCAAGGCGGCGCAGATTCACGACAAGATCCAAGAGTTCCCCGATGGCTACGATACTAAGGTAAGCGCGAATCGATTATGAGAATACTTCGTACGTTTGATCCTCAATTTCGAGATTCTGATGAGTTTATTTTGTTTTGCATATCCATTTAGGTCGGCGAGCGTGGATTGAGGCTTTCTGGAGGAGAGAAGCAGCGCGTCGCCATTGCGCGCACAATTTTGAAGAACCCACCTATCGTTCTCTTGGACGAGGCAACATCAGCACTGGACAGTACCACTGAGAGCCAGATCCAGGCTGCTCTGGCACAAATGACCTTGAACCGCACTACTCTCGTCGTCGCCCATCGTCTGAGCACCATTGTCAACGCGGACCTGATTCTGTGCATCAAGGACGGCGTCATTGTCGAGCAGGGATCTCACTACGAGCTGATCAGCCGAGCCATTGAGAACGACGGTAAGGGCGTCTACTACGAGATGTGGAAGCAGCAAATCCGTGAGGAGCGCGGCGATGATGCTACCACCATTGACGGATCGCAGTCGGAGGACTCGGACTCGAAAAGTAAAGGCAAGGGGCTCAAGTATGTTCGTGGACCGCAAATGACCGAAATCGAGCCAGCCGCCAAGCCTTTTGTGGTGATTGGATCGACGACAGCGTCAGCGGCTGTTGATGGATCGGATCTGAGCGAGGTTGTTATTTTGGATCGGGCTATGCCCAGTGCCATCGATACGGTTGCGCAGACTGATAGCAGTGATAACCTGCTGAGCAAGGACAGTGAGGAGAACGAGGACAAATCTGGAGGCGACAGATCGACACCATCACGACCCACCTCAACGCCTGCTTCGCACAAGACGCCGCTGACAGCGAACGAGAGGGCCAAACTGCGCAAGAAGAAGGGCAGCAAGAAGTCTGCAAAGTAGCATATCCCAATTTAACTCTAGTAAAGTGTCCACTGCAAAAAATGTTTCATCCGTTGCTTTCTGTTTTGTTCCAAGTTCGTTGCGAGATGACAACGGATATGCCAGGCTTCATCAACTTTGCCACCATTGAATGATTGTTTTGCAGACGGTGTTGGAGGTGAAGAGTGGCATCTTTTGCATTTGCTGAATGTCCAATAACGCAAGTGAACCTGTGCGAAGTTCAACTTGGTGACCGACTTGTTTTCAACATCGTCCTCACTCCATCGAACAATGTCATCAAGTCCCCGCTACCCTTGCGGAGTTCGTCCCGAAGCGACATGCCGCCGTGACCGCCCTCATGAAGAGCGTTCTCGTCTATGGACATCATTTTTGTCTTGGTCATCAATGGATCCGCCTGCAATGTTGGTCTCTGGGCACACCAAGCTGTCCTTGCTCAAGAGCCCGCTACAGCTGCGTTGGTCCACAAGCGCTAGGAAATCGGTAGCGATCCAGCCGCGGCCGCTGTAACCGGGATCAAGTCTGTCAACATGACAGAGTATTCGCTCGAGAGCTACTACTGCCCCCGGAGAAATGGGGTTGGATGTGTCCCTTGGCGACTTTTGATAGGCTGCCCATCCAATAACCCCTACACACGCTGTTACAAGGAGCGTTCTGCTGTGGAGGATTTCTTTGAGCCTGCATTTGCTCTGTCGTCCAAGAACGTGGTGATTGACTTCAAGCGCCAGATCAGCTGGAAGGAGCTGCTGCTACTTGGCGACTGCTACTAGATCAAAATGCTGCGCGAGTTCTTCCGCAAGAAGATCGTTGCGGGTTTGGACCTGTCCAACACTCTGGATACACCCTTCCACTTTGCGTACCGCCATGGCGATCTCAAGAAGGACACGATTGATTTTTGACATCGGTGACATGAAACGCCTGCTCTCGGACGGTCGCGGTTTGTTCGCAGCCTACAAGGACCATGCCGAGGGATACACATTCGTGGTGGAGATGCTGGATTGCATGAACTTGTCATCTGGTTACAAGCGATAGACTTCATTGAAAACACATGTTGTTTTTGCAGAAACAAGTAAAACGGCATACCTTATCTCATTTGCTCAAACAAAATTGTGTGGCACTCACTGCGAGGAAAAATTGAAGTCGACAAAGTAACTGCTTTGATACCACTCTCAAGCTTCTAGTGGAGGTGCATCTCACCTTAGTAATTTGCATACTTTCGCGAGGGGCGTATGGACCTGCCAAAATAAGTATGGAATGGTTTCAGAGAAACAAGGTACCGTGCGAATACGTTTGCGGCTGGAAAATGACTAATGATTGCAAAAAGCCACATGGTCGCATCTCAAGTACTTGGTGCATCATACCCTGTATTAAAATAGAAATCAGAAAAGCAAGACCGACAATAACGGCTGCGTGCATGAGGAAAATGTCCATTTTGTATTCTCGAAAGGGTATGGGGTTGGATTGTGTAAGGATAGGGTTAGAAAAGCGTGGTGAGAAAAGAAAGGAAGAAAAAAGGTCAGATGCGATTTCTTGTGACGGGTTAGGTGGCTTGGCGCTGGAGTGTCCTTGCGTGGAGCGAGATAATTCCACGTCCCCGTGAGATCCTTATTCTCACGCCCCTAAAATTTCCACGGGTTTCCTGCGGATATTTTACCGTGCTACCCTTAAATTTTTTGCTTCTTATCACTTTTTGCACATAACTCCCTTAAGAACGGCTAGAGAAGCCAGAAGGCTGGGAGGGACTAGACAGGCTGGTAAAGGGGTTTTTTAGGGTGGAGAAAAAAGTCTGGTAACCAACCTGGCTCCAACTGGTGCCTGTTTGAGTGCCTTTGTTGGCACAAAAACAGATAAATTGAAATGAAATTAAGGTTCGCATGGGAATCCTGCAGGGGCGTGAGATTATCTTTCTCGCCTTGGCATATATGGAAAAAAATGAAGCTTTGGCTGCATGACGGAGAGTTGCTTTGCCAAAGTGTTTCGTTTTTATCTTCTCTCTTTCCATTCATGCGCCTTTTTTTTCCCATACACGCATTCACATTACACTTCTATCAGCTTCTGCAAACCCCTTTCAAAGAAAACAGCAATGTCAAAGGAACCCGACAACACGGTCAATCAGCACTTTGAAACCGCCGTCAAGGTGGACGCCCAGATTCCCAACGACACCATTAACCCAGCTGTCACGGAACAAATTATCGATCTACTCCCAGACTTCAGGTGGGTGTGTTCTCTCAGCAACGAGGCACCCCTTCTGAAAATCTCACTTTGGTGGTCATGCTCCGTCAAAAACCTAGGGAAGGCTTGCCCACCACTCAAAGTACACTGTATGATGGTACGATCGCGCTACGGAAAGTACCTCAGTGAATGAGCCGCAGAATGAAGTCAGGAACTCAAGTAGGTGGATCACACTATTCTTCCTGAGCCTACATATCAACAATATGCGTATTCAGGCCTGATTCCTAACAATGTGGGTAACGAATAGTCCTCGTTGACCTGTGCGAGGTGTAAGTAGGTGACAGACTCTTGTTTGATATCTTTACGTCCACCTCCAGAGAACCAAGCGATCCTGCAATGACGATGGATCGCCTTTTCCCCAACAGCCATGCTCGTCTCTCGACTCTCCTGAAGGACACCTCTAGCATGAACATTGCGTTCACCTTCGGAGTGAATGGTGCTGCCCGCAGCATTGGTCTGTGGGCGCATCGGTCGGTCCTCGCTCAAGAGTTGAAGTTTGCAGAGCTGATCAGCAAGCTCAAGGTCATCGTCGAGGGAGATCAGTCTATGGCATCGCTGCGATCAAGTCGCATCATGTAAGTGATCATTCACTTGAAGCTTACTGTTGCCTGCTCCGGTGCCCCTACTTGGGCCAGATAGATCTGGATGTCGACTTGGAAGATTTTGCCATTGGTTACCCGCCCTCCAAGTCGCACTTGCCAAGCTGCCGCGAAAGACCCGTGATCGAAGACTTGCTTCCCTCGACGGAGAGCTCGGCCGCCAAGCGAGGCACAAGTTGGAGGGATTTGTTTGAACTAGCCGACTGTTACCAGGCTATGAGACTTCGTGAGCACTGCCGTGTTAAGATCGTTTCGTCCCAGGACAAATCAAATGCAGCGGACATCTTGTTCGATTTTGCGTACCGCCACCATGACCTCAAGGAACAAGTGCTGAACTTTCTGAGCAACCCCGAGGATGGATTATCGGCGGGCGATCGAGATCCATTCACCGCTTACAAGGATCACCCAAAGGGGTACTTGTTGGTGGTCGAGATTCTAAAACGCATAAAGATCCATGCGCACTAGGTACCATCTCGATGGCCACAGCTATCGAGATAAAGTATTGCTTTTTGTGCCGTGGTAAATGTGGCTTTTATTGTGCACGATCGAAGAAAACGTTAAAATATGTCTGTGTTGAGGCGCCTTTTTGATTTCGTTCTTTCTCTCTTCCCCAGTTTCACTTTCTTCCAATAATTACACCATTCGTACTTCAACGACTTCAGTATGTCACTTTCCAAGTTCATGGCAAACTCGCTGTGTTTCCGCCATCCTGCAGTTGACGATCAGTCTCCAGTCAATGTCAGTAGCATCTCTATGCCCTCTTGCGGGCCTTGTCCAGCCTGGAATATCCACATTAAAAGAACAGGCACCCAGTTGGGAGTGTATGTCTCCCTATGGGGACCGAACAAAGACATTAACTTCCAGTCAATTAGCTTGGCGCCATTCAAGGGAGGCAAGCATTGGAACTCCACCTTTAACATGCGCGTTCTTCAAGCAAGCCATCGTATGAATGGCAAGTATTTATTCTGTTCGATCGATGGCTTCTACCTTCCGAAAATGCTAATAGCTGGATAATTGCATTTGGTTAGTCGATGTCCCGATTGAAATTGTCGAGCAAGATGGCGAATACCAATTTTTCATTGTCTTGTCGATATCGGAACGCATCCCAGCCACATAAGGTGCTATCGCTTTGGATACTCTCAAGTACGAGATCGCCATTGTCAAGAATTGAGCGGCCGAAACCCAGGCGACCATGGCAACTCTTCTTCGCGACGTCTACTCGGTCGAAACGCGGTTCATTTCACTCAAGACAAGTCGTGCTCCGACTTGGTCTCTGGGCCCACCGCGCCATCTTGTCCAAGTGCCAGGTGTTCGGCGAGCTTGTCAACAAGATCGCACTGAAACAATCCTCTAAGAATGTCGATTCTAGACCGCTTACTCTAATTGTCGATAAGGTCTCACTCACAGCCTTTTGCACTCTCTCACGTTCATCTACACTGGTGAGATTGAAAGAAACATTGATCCAACTCGTTTCGCAATCAGCAAACTCGACAACCCGCTCAAGTACATCAGCACTTTCGACAATACTGGAGACGCGCCCCGTTGCCAGCCACTAGACTCGGACTCTCTCTGGAAACTCAAGCCCGTCTCATGGGTGGACCTGTTGTTTGCCGTGGACCTGTACAAGATTGAGGAGCTGGATCTCTCTGCCACAAACATTTGGTCTAGGCGATCGACGACAACAAGGCTCTGGAGACTCCACTTAATGTTGGTCCCGAGATTCCCGAGGTCAGAGAAGCAGCCCTCGATTACATTGCCAAGAATATGAAGACCATGTTTGCGAGTGGGAACGACCTATTTACTCCGTTTGTTCAGCACCCCAAATGCCATGAACTCCTCGTGGAAGTGATGCTGCGCGCGCAAAATGTGCCTCTTTGAGATGGCTTTGTTTTTGGAGCGAGTTAAGCTCACGCGGATGTAAAAACCTTAAACTTACAGATGTGACTTTTTTGGGGTTTGGCTGTGAGGGGTTAATTTCACGAGGGAGGTGTGATTCCTTATTCTCACATCATCGTGAGATTAACAGTTCTTTTAGGATGCAGAATACGCCCCCAAGCCTAGGGTTGTCCTGAGCTTGTTTAGTTTGACAATACTTTATTTGCTTCCATGTTTTTGCTTTTCTGCATCCCTAAAGCAATTGCATTGTCTCCCTGGCTCACCGTCACTGCTTTTGTCTTTGAGGTTGCACTGCCACTATCTTCATGCCAAAAATGTAATCACAAATTCAGAGACGCGAAAATTCCTTCAAATTGAACACGGAAAAAATCTGCAACCATCTCCACATCATTCACGCACCGCCATAACTACTGTGGTAGGCTCCAGGACCAGCGAAGGAAGCGTTAACTTCTCTCCTTTGGTCCGAGACTATTTGACCAAAATACACTTGTCACTTTCAACGATTTTTTTGTTTTTGTATATCCTCTAGCATGCTCATAGGGGGGGGGGGAGGGGGGGCTTCTTTATGAAACCACTGCCTTCTTGTCCATGCTGGATATCATGTCAAAGATGCGGTTGGGCTGTGTCTAGCAAACTTTCCAAGGGACAGAGCTGGAATAGTCAGCATTGTGGGGTCTCACTAAGGAAGATAAGCAAGAAGGGTGAATGGAAATGGGAACCCTCGGCCCTGTTTCGCCCTCTCCCCTCTGCTAATAACTAAAAATTCCAACTCGCAAACCCAAAAACAAATGCAATGTGCAAACAAAATCAAAAAGGGCAAATGGGCAACTGAACAGTTGTTCAACATGGTTGCCAACATATAGTGTAAACCTTTGCACCTAAACTGACTGGAAGCCGATGCAACAACATCAGGACTACAAACTGCCTCCTCGGCACCAATAATGCACGGACATGGAGACAGTAATAGTGAGAAACAGAAGTGTGTGTAATTAATCTCACGGTTCGTGAAATTAGTTACTGCACATCCCATGTAAGAATATCCCCACGCAGCAAAAAAGAAATTTAATCTCACGTCTGTCAGAATAGAGAATTTACATCGGTGTGAGACTATCTTTTCCCTATATTATATGGCCATTTGAATCAGTCGATTGATGGATGCTTATGACGGTTAGGTATTGGTGGACGACGCACCTTCGCCACTGTTCATTCTCTGTGTAAAACGGACGAAAACGTTTGGTCGTCAACGTTTTTGAGATTGAGGAGATTCGGACACAATGCCGGTCTCATCTCATTGACGCCTTCGAAGAGGACATGCGCAACGTTAGTTCCCGGCTTTCGAGGCCAAGAAAGTGGCTCTCGGTCACATTGGCAAGAATATAAAGACCCTGTTTGATGGTGGTTACGCTTCGTTTGCTTACACTGTTCACATCCAAAGTCTAATGAAGTTCTTGTTGAGGTGTTTCTGCGCGTGCTAAAATGTGCGTTTTTGGAGAGCCTTTATTTATTGAGTGACATGATTTTAGTGTGTCGAAAAAAAACACACTAGAAATCGACACACTAAAAACACACTAAAACACAAAAAACACACCGGAATATTTTTTCACAGTCGCATTTAATTTTGCGGTGGCAACCTCCCTCAATGCTCGGTTTATTCATCAGATGTGTTTTCTGCCGCCAAAAGCTTCTTCGCTTGTGCTTGATATTCGAGTGTCATAGCTGCTATACAAGATGTGGCAAGGATAAATGAACCAGCTTTGACCATCTCTTGCCTAAGTCAATGACTTCCTTGAGAACAAATCGCTTGCTGTCTCGACTAATCTGGTGGCTACATGCCTGGCACACCGTCGGTACAACCTTTGATCCTATATCTTTGACAGACAGCCCATAGGGGTAGAATGGCCGCTTCCCAATGTGGGCACTCCTTCGCATTGGCAATGGCCTGCAACATCGGAAAATCGCTTCTGAATCCTTAAGCTCAGGTAACATCTCTGGTGATGGTGACGCTTCAATGGTGACCGCCCGTGGCAGGGCATCTGCTTATGGTCGGGCCGATGCTTATTGTGGCAGAAGAGAAAGTCTCTCCTTCTTCAAGTACCAGAGATGGACAAATCGGAAGCCCTTGGGATGTGTGATTTTGTTAGGAACCAGTCAGCAAATCTTCGGTTTTTTCATCTCGTCATAAAAGAGGGCATCACCATAGATGAAGACAGTGCAGCAGAAGTGTCTCCCATTCCCATACATGATAGCGGCAAGCATACTCAACACTGCCATCAACTGTCAACACTGGCGTTGGTGTCATTGTTGGAACCTGAGGTCAGATGTAATCATAGTTCTGAATGCAGTCAAGAAGAAGCATGGCTGAGACTTAAACAAAGGTCATCCTGTCAATAGTCCTTACCCCAGAACATGAGTACCATGCTCTCGCTATGTCATTATCGACATCAAAGGTGTACTAAAGCCTGCGACTACACCTTGTTGTTCCCTGCGGGATCTCTATCTCCGCTGAGCAAGGGGGGGGGAGGGGGGCTGTGTATCTTCAAGGCTTCGTTGAGTGTTGATGTTGCATGTATCGCGCATATGACTGAGTGAAAGGTGCTGTTCTTGATGCCATGCATATCTGGACAAGCCATGTTGTTGCAGGTTGTCGACGTTTCAGTAACATATGAGACTAGTCCATCAACATGATTGAATTGAGGCGATCAATTCAACGATCTTCAGGATCACGTCGTATTCTATGAGGTTGGGCATAGTGGGGTTTTGTAGAGAATGAGGATGAAGGAAAGAGGGTCTTGTTGATTTTTCCGAAAATTCTTAAATTTTTCTAGGTGTGTTTTTTTCGGTTTTAGTGTGTTTCTAGTGTGTTGATTTTTAGTGTTTTTTTTTTCGACACACTAAAATCCATGTCACCTTATTTATTGTTCATTGGATATACTTTACGATACCACATTTTTTCCTCCCTTTCCTTTTATTCGAGGGGCGGTAAAAATAGTCAAAGCACTGCTAAATGAGAAAAAGATCAAAACGGTCGTTTATGGCTTTACTTTCTCTCTCTCTCTCTCTCTCTCTCTCTCTGCTGTCTCTGTTGTCTCTGTTGTCTCTTCTTCTCGTTGCCTTTTTCCTCCACTTTACAGTTCAAAAACACATCCATTCTTCATCGATGCCAATGTGGCCTGTTCTGGTTCATTTTTTGCTCTTGTCCTTACGTCACAAACATTTATCCCACCGGCACTTGCCCAGCATTCATGGCATGGGCGACAGCGAGCAAGATGCGATTACATTCACAAGGGTCTTGGTGTCAAAGAGGCTCTTGATTTCGTCATACAAATGTCCACAACCACTTCCAAACAGCAGCACTTTGAGTTCAAATGTGAGCTTGGTGCCTTTGTTGTCATTGTCATCAGTTTCGACGGAACATACGTTGTCAGCTTTGTCGCCCCGAGTCAGATTCCCCAATACTCTGTCAATTTAAGCAGTGCACGGTCACTACGGCGCAACGGAAAAACACGCTCAGCCTTTCATTTTACTACACGCTATTTGGCGTATATGAGATCTGTAAGTCGACTGATATCAAGAGTATCTATCTCTAGTGGAAACGGCGCATAGACTTACTGTCTTAAACATAATTTTTATTCAAACAGACGATCACATCAAGCGAGAGCAGCTGCATGCCAAAGAGGGTTACGCTGAGCTTTGGTTTTCGTTCTCGGTCAAGTGCCCGGCCACTTATTCGCGCCACGATGCATCATGCACGCTCGTGATGATGCGTAGGCTGACCCGAGATACAGGCGGTTGTGACCAGATTTTTGTTTGCGATGAGGTAGTCTCCGGCGACAGTATGATTGGATGGCAGTCATTATCTCCTCAGAAGCAACCTCTCACCCAGAAGAGTGTCACCGCCTCCGTCGCCACAAGGTGGGTCGCACATAAGGCTGTCGTTTCCCAGTGGCCTTACTTCAAACAGACGTTTTCAATTGAGCTTGCCAAGGGTAGTTCTGGAATCACAGATCCAAATCAAGAATACCAATGCCGAGACATTCCGGATTACATTACGCTTCATGTACCTAGGTGAACTTGAAAGCATTCCATCTGAGATGCTTGAGAGCGACGACCCCACAAAAGCAAAGCAACCAACCTGGGAAGGGCTGTACCTGGCAGCGCACCAGTTTCGGATCGACGACTTGCGCAAGCAGGCTTTGGACATGATACTTGGAGATTTGGTCGATTCTGATGTAATCCCCTTCCTGTTCCGATTGGCTTACCTTTTCGAGGAGTTGAGGGACCCGGTGATTAAGCACATCACCAGGAAGTGCCATAACGAGATTGTCAAGGAAGTCCGCGTCAATTACACAGCCCACTCCTAGCTCCGCAAGCTTCTTGGAGAGTTACTTGAGGAGTATCACAACTTTCGCGAAAACTGAGTGTGTGCACTCGTAGGCGGTTCAGAGTCTAGTCCTTTATGTAACTCTTTCTTGTGCTAGAATTCGTGTGCCGTTCAGATTGCGACAATATGATAATATATGGCTATGCATTGTGTTGGCTCTACATGACGTGGTGAAGGAATATGTGGGAAGAGAATTGTCTTCCTAGTGCAGACCAACGAAGTACAGTTTTGGACCATGCTGGTCTTAAGTCAACCGAGATACAGAGATACGACCTATCGGAGGGCGGCTCGTGCGAAGAAGGCCGAAGTACAATATTCGTAAACTTTGATAGTCGACAGTGTCGCGTGTGTACATTCTTTTCCCCTTTCTTGTTCTTCGAAGTGGTGAAGCCGAAAGAAGCATTGACTCGAATAACAACTGGCAAGCTCGTCATTGCACTCACGACCACCGAAAGTTATACTGATCGTTCACAAGTAGGCTGGCTCCAAATTTCCCTTGGTCGTGTGCAATTCATCTAGTGTTTTCGACTATCTTTTCATGACTTTCTTTAGTCTGGATGAAAATAAATAGAAAGGTGTTCAATCAAACTGATACAGCAAACTCTACTAGCAGAGATTGAACGAAGCAACAATCATATTTCACGTGATATGGCCCGAGGCTAAAAAAAAATTCGGGTCGTCTAATGTGTTCTTCGTGTCGACAGAGTGGCGACTAAGGATTTTATTGAGAATTACGTGTGTGCGTTTTTAAGGAGTCTGGTTGAGCATGCGTTCAACTAGTAGATCCAATTGCTTGGTGGCTATTAGAACTCTTCTGGAGAAGGTGGCTTTTGGATCATACCGGCTATGAAAGCAGCAGCAGCACCTCCGACTGTGCTGGTGATCGCAGTGGCAGCGGTGCCGAGTCCGGCGGCGCCAACCGACTGGAGGATAGCACAGGCCGATCCAGTCGCGACAGCACCTCCGTACGAAGACATTATTCCAGCAGCGGCAGATCCGGCGGCGATGCCTGCGGAAGTGAAGCCGAGAGCAGTGACAACGCCGACGACGGCGACGGGTGCCAGCGCACAGCCAGCAACGACGCCAGCAGCAACAGCGAAGAAGCCCATTGTTTCGATTTTTCTGTGTGTGGAGGTTGGTTTACTTCCAAGTCGGCGCAATAGAGAGTGAAGTATTGAGTGTGGTGAGTGTCGAGTAGGGAATGAAGGACATGTTAAGGAAGAAAGAGAGAGAGAGAGTAGAGAAAGGAAGAAAAAAAAGGGGAGAAGGTTAGTGCATAAAGGAGAATATCATGCGTTGGTTGCATGACAGTGTGTTGCTTCGCCATTTGTTTCAATTTTTAGCTGTGTTTTCCATTCATGCGCATTTTTCCAGCCAAATAACACACT